>VZTR01024606.1:1806374-1824276 GCA_013400775.1 Chaetops frenatus | reverse complement strand
TTTGTTGTTGTTGTTGTTGTTGTTGTTTTTTGTTTTTTATACTTGAATTCTTTTTATTGTGCAACAGAAAGCTCAATCAATTCTCATTGATATTGTTTTTGGATATGAAAAACATTGTCTAGACAAGAATACGTATATATATATATGTGTGTGTGTCTTAGGCTGCTGGAAAAAGTTTATTTTCAATCAAAAATAGTTTATGTAGTAGGATGAAAACAACAAAAAAAAATTTTATAAAAGTTATAATATTCTCTGAAGTCACTCTCCCTAGATTTAAAGCTTTACCCCAGGGCACTCTTCCAAGATCCTTCAAAAATGACTTGTGTCTCCACACTCAGTGTAACAGCTTAGATGTCCTCCTTGTTGCTTTGCTAACATCATTTCCTAATTGCAACAGTCTGCTGTTGGGCTGCAGACAGCTTTGTTGTAGTTTGATTTCTAATAACCTTCCCCTGTGAAAATGTGACTTCCTGAGCTGTAGCAGATGACTGTGGGCTCTCCATGGAGCTCCCTGTCTCCAGGGCTGGAAGGCTCCAGACGCTCAGAGAACTTGTCAGTGCACTTGTCCCGTTGTTCATTTGGTTTTTCTCTGCTCCCCGAGACCAACATCCTCCTCTGTGAGCACTGGAGGCTGAATCCATGCTGGTGCTTTCCTGCCTGGCTCCAAATACAAATATTAGGGGAATCAAGGGGTGGTGATGTGGAAGAGTGTGCTAGGGCAGCCTGCACAGTCTGTCCCAACCAGACCAGCAGTGGAACTAGATGTGCCAGGGGAAATGGGAAGCTTTTTTGGGGCTTTTCAGGACTGAATATGATGTTTAACTCCCAGCCCTGCTTCAAAAAGAGCTCTGCAGGAGCGTGAGTGCCAGCCGGTCTCTGTCACAGTTTCTCTGTTCTCTGCACAGCTCGGGCATCTCAGCCATGCATGCAGCCCTGTGCTGGGAGCTTGTGCAGGACAGGACGGCAGTGGCAGAGGGACAGTGGCCGTGTCCCCGTGTGCCTGGCTGAGGTGTGTGGGTCTGGGGGAGCTGCGCTGTCCGTGCTGCAGGAGAGGCCAGTCCCACCCACGGCCCTGCTGCCCAGCCCAGCACAGGGAGCCTCCAGCTCCTGAGTAGCCCGATTGAATTAAGCACGTAATCAAGTGATTTGCTGGTATCCTTAATCCTTTTCACATCTCGCTAAGCTCATTAAATTCTCTTTGATACCAAGCTGTGCAAGTTCCTTAAGAGAGGCAGAGACTACGTGCTATTTCTTTGGCTTGAATTTATCACCTCCAGCTTCCAGCGAGGGACTCCTGTGCTGGGAGCCTAAGGTTGCTCGAAGGGTTTGCTCTGTAACAATGGATGGGAAAATGTTCTGTGTGCTGGATAATTTTTGATACCCTGCCCAGCACAACAACAGGGATATGCCAGAACAAATACCCAAGTAACCAACCAAAATACCGAGCGGTGGATCCCGGGCCTCAGTGGAGGCACTTCATTTCCTTTCTCTTCCCTGTTTTTTCCTGACAGCTGTCCAGCTAACAAAGAAAAGAAAAATAAAACCCTAAAAAGCTAGCAAAACAATTCAGCATTTCAGAGTGGGATATTTAGTTCTGTCAAAAAAACATATTTAGGTATATTTCTAGGTTTGTGCTTCAACTCAAATCAGCAACAATTTGGGTAAAGCAGTTTTCTAATGCTTTCTAAATTAGATGAGCTGGTATGTGACATTTGCTTGTCATCTCCTCCTGCATGCCAGAATACATGCAGCTGTTAGAAAGATTTTCTGCTGCATTTAAACGTATTACAGAAGGCGTTTTCCTTAAGACAGTGCGGTTATGTGCCATCATAGGAGGATAGATGGAGGAGCGAATTTCTCATGGCTGCAAGGTAACTAATTCAGAAGAAAAAGGACAGGTTTCACTCATTATTCTGAAAAGGATTTTGATTTCTTTTGTTTGTTTGTTTAAGTCATGAACTTCTCAGTAATCCTGCAAGTTGTGAGGAAAGGCTGGAGGTAGGAGTGGGACTCCAGGCAGAGCCAGCACAGTGCAGGCTGCTGAGGTCTGGTCCAGTCGTGGGTAACAGCATGGATGGCAATTCTAGGATGAGCACAGTCACTATGTAACAGTATCAAATGTACATAAATATCTGATTTGGAGTCTGTAGTCTCAGATTAAAAATGCTCCATCATTTCAGAAATATTTACTTGACCTTGTACATCTTTAGCCCCTTCTGCTCTGCAGGTGCTCAGTGTCCATCATTCTAGGGGGAACAGGAAGAATTGGGACCCCCTTTTGAAACCCTGGGGCTGCTGTGCTTTTACAGGCTTTTTCTCCCATTTGATTGGTTTATCTCATTAGTATCTGAGTACCATTATATCTGGCTAAATGACTTGTATCCTTACATCAGAAAATGATGCTCCATGTAATGTTTCAGACTCCACAGTTATCCATGCTGCTCAGAACCTGCATGGCACAAGCATTCATATCACAGAGCTCCAAGGAAGCCACAAAATACTTGTATTTCCCTTCTAGATGTGATCTATTGGGCACTGTGAAGTGCTTTAATGAACTGTGTACATCGTCTTATTGGACATAAAGTCAGAGAATCATTAGGTTGGAAAAGACCTTTAAGGTCATTGAGTCCAGCCATAAACCAGTGTGATTACTTTGGGGTTTTACTCACATTTTCTGCTGTCACTGAATGTGCCAAGTTATTCTAAATCACAAAGTTGTTCTAAATCTCAAGTGACTGTTTGCTATTTGCTTCACACTGACAAAATGATAACACTGGGTCCAGATCCAGGGATGGCACAATTTGTCTTATTGGGAGAGCTGATAAGAGAGGAGAGCAGAAACCCAGGCTTGGGGACAGAGGCCTTGTCTGAAGCAGATGGCTTGCTGTGGACACAGCTGGCACATGAATGTGCCAGAAGAAAGGAGGTGCTGCTAACCACCATCAAATCATGGCTGATTTTTTTACATCACTTTTGCACACTGACAAGATGACAAACTCCCAGTTGCAGGTTTTTAAAGAGAAACAGAATAATATTTCTGATCTGTCACAGGAAAACCTTAACATTAAGGCAGCAGTCGTATGGGATAAACTCAGTGCTTTCTTTTTCCCCATTGTCCTTATTTCCAGAAAACATTTTTAAGAAAATTGCTTCAGAATGAGTTTTTTATATTATCATAGTAGAATTATGCAGAATAAAACTGCTGATCCTATCTTTGCCTGTAGGGCAAAGTGCACTGATGAATAAATCAAGAATATTGTTTAATATTACATTAAAAAGATGTAAAGGTATTAGTACTAATTTATGCTAGATTCATTGTAGTAAAAAAAATATAAAGTAAAATAGGCAACTTGTTTTAAAGAACTTGGTACTGCAACTAATCATCGTCATATATTTGTATAGTATATATTTTGTGAACTCTAATATATGTGTACTGCAGAATTATTTTACTAGAATTAGCTTAGAAGCTTCCTGCTTAATTGCCACTGAAGTTCATGGTGTTTCTCAGGATTTACATTATTTAATGTTTTCTGAAAGAAACAGCTACGTGATGCTTCTATTTACAGCAGTTAGAATGACATTTAAACTTGGGATGACCACAGAGTTGAATGGAAAGTTTTACAATACCCAAAGCTTTTCAAGGCATGCAGTCTGAACAGGATATGGCTGAGATGCTTTTGCAGAGGCTCCTTGGGAGCAGAGTTCCACTCTTGCTTCCTGTCTGTGCCAGGGACCTTCTTTGTGCTTTTGCAGGACCACTCTCCTCCCTCCCTCCCTCCCTCCCTCTCTCTCTGAACAAGATAATAATTACTGTGGACAGAAACACAGAATCACTTGGAACAATTCTAGTCCTGAAAAATAAAAAGGTACATTTATATATAAATTATGATCATTAAAATCAGCTAACATTTATCTTCACCTTGAGGAGACACAATGATGTACAGTCCCTGTAGTGGCTGTCTCATATTCCTGGTCATGAAGATAAATGGATCAGAAGAAACAACTACTTTGCAACAAAAATCCATATTTGTACACAAAAGAAATAATAATAAAGAAACAACTTCTAATACAAACAGGAACCCCACAAAGTGGTTCTGTGATGAGTCCAAAGGTAAAACACTGGAGCTGCAAACACGGAGCTTTTGTCTCCAGAAAGTGAAGATGGATTCTTTTCCATGTAGTACTCCAATGCTTGCAATTTCCTGAAGTATGAGGTTCGAGACATATTTTTGCTTTGGCAAGATATTTCAGGAGACTTATATTATTATTGATAGGCTTTCAGAATAATAATGTAATGTGACTGTGTTGGTACTGCTGTCATCCAAATATATCATATTATATCATGTTATTCTGTGGGCTCATTTTGAAATATTTGATACAAATAACACTGATGTTGCCTTCCTCCTGGAAATGAGGTGCTGTATTTATATCACTGACATGTTTCTCTGCTGAGAATAAACATCATCTCTTTGCATTGAGTTTAAAGAATAGGCTTCAATATGAAAAAAATCCAAATTTTTCATCTGGTCAAGATTATTTATCAGAAATTCTGTCTAGACACAAGCATAGGAGCTTTCAGAGAGCTGATATTGCGAGTTATTGCATCTGCAAAAATTAGACTGGAAAATAATATAGGAGCTGAGTTATAGCTCCATTTTCAAATAGGGCACATGCTATAGTATTTTTCATACTGTCCATGAAATAAATGTTTGAGTCAAATATTCCGTTCACTTTGATTTATATCTAAAGTAAACAAAATGTGCACCAAAACAGTGACTGAACTGCTGGGAAGTTATTTTTCAGTCTGGATCTAGGGAAGATTATTCTGGGCTTGGAATATGGATACGAATTTATATGTACACTAATTTATTTGTGCTGCTTGTGTATCCTCAGTGCCTCTTGTCTTCCCCTCAAATAATCTTGAAGAGTGCATTGGGCTACTGCCCTGTTCATGTAATATGAATACAAACGTGGATTTAATCTAGATTTTTACATCACTGCCATTTCTATGTACATGGGATAACTTTGGGAGCAAAATCAAAGTGCACTCCACAAACTGACTCTGACTGGTTTTTACTCAAAATTTTACAAATGCTTTGAACACTGAAAAACTAACATTTTAAAACTTTTTCATTTAGGAATATATGGACTCCAACAAATACATAGAGCACTTAGTGACTCAGCTGGAAGAACAACGCTGGAATTTATGGAGGCAAGTACTGTGCACAAACATATTTGTTTATGTTGCTATTTTGGAAATGATACTGCAATCCATAGTTTCCATTTTTGAGTTCAAATGAATGACTGGGTATTCAGTTTCTCCATTTTTTTAATCTTTGCAGACTACCAAATCTTACCTCACGAAGTCAGTAGGGCAGCACACAGGAGTCGAATCCTGCCTTTGTTACTCAGGGCAGTTACATGCACAGGTTTCTTCATGTTAAAGTTTCTAGGCAGTGGATGCTAACTCTACACCAGATCCTTTTAATTGGACTGAATTTCACAAATTGTCTTCTGCCCTTGAATATAAGTGTTTTCATTGATTGGCACACAACATCTAGCCCAAATACCACCACAGCAGCATGACCAATTGAGTTTTGAAACTGAAATAAACACAGGTTTACAATTTTGCAGTGCTCTTGATAGTCCAGATTTTCTATTTCTTCTCTGTTTGTATTGCCCAGCCTTCAGCCTGATTTAAGTAAAGCAGGGATTGCCACATGCTGGTGGGTGTTTCTACACTGCCTACAGCAAATTTGGTAACTCCTCAAATCCTATCTAACATAACATGTAATACAAAGGACATGGAGTAATACCAGTGTTAAAATTCCTTCAACATTCATAGCAATTTTTAAAAATTCAATATTTAACTTTTCTTTTTCTGAAGACATATGAACAGTGACAGTCTTCTAAAATACAGTCAAATCTAAAAGAATCTTCAGGGAACAAATTAATCGTCACAGACTGAAACCTATTTCACCTTAGCTCTGATCCAGAGAGAAATAATGATCTGTCTGATTTTTCAGGTGAATGCCTCTCATGTCATAAATAAAGAACAACTTTGCACATGCCAGTATTAGTTGTTCTGCACCTCACAAACTTCTTGACCTATGCAATATAAAGTAGCATCACAGCATTTACAGCTTACAGCATTATATGATATTGACTCTTACCTGCTTTTCTTAAAAAGTAGCCAAAATAATTGGCACAAAAAATTTGAAGTTTTCATTTAACATTACTGAGTTCAGGATACTAACTTTGTAAGAATGAAGGTGATAACATTATATGCAGATGACATTTCTGTGGTTAAATATAAATGAATAATAAAAAATTAAAATATTAAAAAGTCTTTGAAAAGTAGCAGAGGTCGTGAATTTATTATAAACAGACATACAGATGTGTTCTGAAAATTCAGTGGTTTTGTACAACTCAAAACATTAATTTATTTTTAACATTATTTATTTTTATTATTATTATTATGGGGTATTGGCATAAAAAGTTAAGACTCATAATGAGCACTACAAGAAAAACACTTCTGGCTTAGCCGGTCTTCTTTGAACACTTTATTCCTCTCTTTTCAATCTCTGAGAAGTTTCATGGTGAGGATTATGCTAATAATGGCACTACACAGGGGCAGTGCTGGGCTGTCTAGAGCCAGACAGATGTCCTAATAAATCAGCAGAGCCCTCTCCTCAGCCTCCATTCTGCCCTTGATTTGTGGCTGCCATGGTCTGAACCCAGAGGGTCACTGGGCGCTGAACCTGACAGTGACCGATAACCCCCAGGGTACCCGGGGTGAGCCCATCAAACTGACACACACAAATTCTGCCCATTTGGCTCCTCCAGCCTCACTCACAGCCAGCACAGATTTATGGTGCCCAGGCCGAGGCAGAGGAGACTAAACCCAATGCCATGGTGTGCATATCAATTCTACATTTCCTTTACATTTCCACGCCTACAACGGGACCCTAAAAGACATGTGGGGGCCAAAATTTCTTTTCAGTTTAGAGGAAAACTGTTTATACAAGGCATTAGCATCTGCTGTGGAACATTTATTGCTGTAATTGCTGTCTCAGGAGGACTGGCTATGCTTAGGTCACATTTTATGGCTTTCCACTAAAGCAGACCTCTAGCCCAGCTTCAGGTGCCTTGTTCTTAAAACCTTGACTACAGCAAGGGAAGGTCCCTCAGTAGTTTGTGAAGATGCAGACTTTATTAACATAGCTTTTCTTATACTGAACATTTTACAGTAGTTTTCACACTATTGATAGCATATTTGACTTGTCAGTCTCTATTTCTCAGGTTGGAACAAAACACGCTTACCCAATATGAAACAAATTTAACCCCCATCAGTGTAAATCACCAACATTTACAACTCGAGGTGAATGCACAAGAGTGGTTGTGCACCTCCATTTATCAAGTTAGAAAAAAAAAAGGTCAGGGGAGGGGAATCCCCCTGTAATGTTGTTTCCTACCTAGTCATTTAATGCTTTAGTTCAGCTAATGAGCATTACTATGTATAATTTTTATGGCAAAATCACATGGACAGTCAACATGAGAAGCAAAAATTTGCTCCTGCAATCTTTGCTGATTGACTTGATTGTAGATCATAATTTTTAAGTCTTGGCACACAGATCAGTGACAGCAATTATTAACTCTCTTAACAGAAGAAAGAAATAATAATTCAGCATAGGATGCTTGCCTGAAGAAGCAAAGGTCAGACCCTAGTCTGGAGACCTTTCCTGGGAATTTTATTAGTAGTGCTACTGGAACCAGGACCAACGCTTCAGTCTGCCTAGGTGAAAGCCTGAGGATAGGCTGCAGTTCAGACATGACTAACACGTAATAAATTAATGAAGGTCCAGCAGCACTTCCTCAACTTATTACAGTAATGTAAAGCACAGAGGGGAGAGACCAGAAATGCACATGAGGATTGCATTGCATTTCTTCAATGCTGTATATTCAAACCAGACTTTGTTAAATAGATCTGCTCTGCTTTCAGCAGCAGCATTAGCATGCTTCTGTGCTCCTGGTTTTAATGCCTGTGTACTAAAGAGGTGCCAAGTATGACACAGGTTGCTTTTGCTGTAATCATGGACTTCCATTGGGAAACCTTAATTGCCAGCAAGCAAAATAGCTCTGTGAGAATTCTTAATGGTGAGGACAGATTAAAATAACAACTGTGATTAGCTTTAAACTGCTTGACTAGAAAAAGACTAATCTTAGGGGAATAAATTGCATGGCAAACAAAGGAAAAACCCTGTGTATGATATTATAGTAATAAATGCTGAGAAAAAATCAAATGCTACCTGAACAAAACAAGGTCATGCTCTGCACAAGCTTCTTTTTCTTGCCAGGACTTAGTAACTTGTCTTGAGGGGAGTGAAGGTGTAAGCAGCCAGGTCTTGGGGCCAAAACCCCATTTTAACCCGTTCTGGAAGTTCCCATAACAAACATTACCTCTGGTCTATGATGCTAAATTGAGTTACAGACTGTATTTGGAATGAATTATCTTCCAGAATTGTTGTTGTAGTCTATGATTAGAGGTTGGTGTGGTATGGTGAGGTGTGGTAAGAACATGAGGCTTCCTTCTACTTTGCTCCTTGATCCACCTGTCTGTTCATACCATCCTGGCAATGCATAAAGCCAGGGAAAATATGTTTTGTGCTCTTAGCCACTAAAGCCTGCCTCTTGTCTCTTCATCAGTGTTTGGTTTTGCTGGGGTGGTGTTTTCTTGGGGTTTTCTTCCTACATCTCTACAGCATTGCTGGATGTAGATGATAAATTTGTAAAATCCACGCAAACACTGATTCCTTTTAGTTTCCTTAATATTTGAGGCTGAGGCTGAACGAGGTCGAGTAGAACTGAGTTTGGCAATTAGGAGTAATTCGGTCACCTGGTACTAATTCAGATTCTTCCAACTAACATACATGTTGTAACATACATATCTCTCTAAAGCTGAGGTTTCTGATTTGTGACCTTATGTGTGAAAAAACCACAAAAAAATGTAGCTAAAAACCATGTAGGGCCACCAAGTTGTATTGCAGAGCTCACAGCATTGCCGCAGATGGGCATTTCTACCGAGGATTGGTGTTTAAATATGCACAAGGGAATACCAATTAAAAATGTACCTTATTTTTGGCCAAATGTGCTTTTCTTTAGCTGAGTGTAAATGTGGATGGTTCAGTGAGCAGTGCAGATGTAGTTAGGGGCCACAAAAAGCATTGTCATTGTATTATCTGTGAATGAGGATCACTTGCTTCCTTTGGCTCCCTGTACAATGCCCATGTCACACCACAGCTATAAAAGATACTTCTTCAGGACCAAACTGGGTGAGAGCAATTTGAATAATGAATGTAGGGAAAAGCAAGGTTTTTACTGTTTGCTTTCTAAATCATATTTTTAATAGGAAAAGTAAGAGAGGAGAGTTTAAAGATTACAAGTGAACCTGATTGACTGTGTAAGTTCACTATAAAAACTGAACATGTAAGCACAGGAAAAGGCTGGATAGCTGCTAGAACACTTGTTGCAGTTGCAGTGGAAACAGTACTTATTCAAGGATTTATCTCAATGTTCAAATCAAGACTGATCGCTGTCTTTCAAAAAAATATAAATGCCTCACAGAAGTTTATACCTGCTAAGATTTTTTTATTAGCTCCACTAATGAGTCATATAAAATAATTGTCCTCATCTGATTAAAGTTGATAGTAATTTTATGTGCAGCTCTTTACCAGATCAATAAATAAATCTCTTTCAGCAATGAGCCATTTTAACTCTGACAGGGCATATTTCTGCAAAGTATTTACTAAGCTGAATTAAAATTAAACTCAACTTGATGTGCTCTGGTAAATGAGAAATATCATCGGGGATGATTTTGGCATTATATATTCATAAAAAGTATTAATTTTAAAGAACATGACACTCAGCCTGTTTCCTCTAATTGGAAAAAACTCCCATTAACACTGCTCATCAGTGCTGCATGAGTCAGGAGTGAAGTGTCAACCCTCAGTTACTGAAGTCATTACATAAAGGACTGAGAACCATCTGAAAAGAAAATAATCCTGATACAAGCAAATATCTCTGTATCTATGCTAAACTACCCAGATTTCAAAACTGCAGGCAAAAGATGAAAAAGTGGTCCATAAAAAGTAAGTTCATATGGCTGTGTTTATGAAATTAAATAAATCAACCCATGTTAAATTTTAAAATGTTAATAACATTCTGTAATTAATTAGGGATTGGGGTATTTTTACACAGATGTATGCTTGTCATAATAGCGAGACTGCCAGAGCCATGAATTGATTTTGTTTCTCTTAAATTATAAAATAGAAGGCCTTGAGCAAAATATATTCTTTAGATATATTTGGTAGAATAAGGATCACAAATGTTCCCTACCAAGTTGAAAGGAAAAGAAACTCCAGCAGGGAAGAATGTGGAAGGTCTATTTGGCATATGGATGTTTGTTAAAAGCAAAATGCATGAACAGCCCAGACTAAATTAGCTCCTCATTTATGTGCTGGGAAATGAAATGTATAATCCTGGCATGGTTCTGCATTTGTTTTAGATTTTTTATAAGAACAAACTCTTTTGTGTATGCAGATATACATATTATTGTGGTGGCTATTTAGGGTTACGGAAAAAAAAAAAAAAAACAACCAACCTGCTTTGAAGTGGTTTTGTCTGACGCTAAGTGTGAGTGGCAGGATTTGGTCTGTCCCCTGCAGTGCAGCCTGGCCCAGGTAGCAGCACCGGGCGCTGCACAACTGCTGCATCGCTGCATGGGGGAACAGCCCTGACCCCACACTGGGCCTGCAGGGAACCCTCAGGGCACCTGCTCCTCTCACACAGCACCCAGCTTCACATGGAAACGACAGCAGATCAACACAACGAGCTAAAGAAATGAATACGCAATTATCTGATGTTGGTGCTCTGAGATTGCCTCCTTCTCCTGTAGAAATCAAACATTTCCGAATGGAAACTGACCCTATTCTCTCTTTATTATTTGGTGCTGAATTTACTCTTCCTATAATGTCTACACACAGCCATGCTTACTCAAATTGAATCATATTTCACTCCTCAGATAATCCCAATTATGTTATTGGCTTTATGCACAGAGCAAAGAATAATTTCGATGAGTAACAGTGGCATTTCCCTGAAGTCTTCTCTAAGATTGAACAACTTATCTTGACACAGAGGCCTGGCTCCTATTTGGCAGAGGAAAACCTATGGATTTCCATCAAGGAAACAACTGAAAATTCAGGCCCTTATAAAAACAGGATGCCAAAATGTACTATAGAAATGAGTCGTGCACAGTGACAAGCTGTGAGATTGGGTTTTAAATGGGGTGGTGGATTTAAGAAAGAAAAGGAAAATTTGTGAATTTGCTGGTTTTAAAGGAATGGTACCTTACTGATCTGTTTCACTAATGAAGTCTACAAATAGGGCATGGCTGATGACCGATATAGAAAAGGCCAAGGAGAAATGGTATATGAAGTCATGCATGTTGGGTTAGCACCTTTCCTTGTAAATGAGTTTCACTTGTGAAAGAGAAGCTAAATAATCAAGTTTAGCATTTCTATTTCATTCTGTAATGCTCAACCTTTTATTTATTTTTTTTTCTAAATTACATTAAAGCAAAAGTTTAAGACCCCAAGTGAGAACAAGCCCTTATTGTTCCACACAAAGTGAGAAATGGTTTTCATCTCCCCAGCCCCAAGGATGCAACAAGAAATAACATAATACTCTCTTAATAAAGAAAAGTAATGGAGCTTATACAAGGGATCCATGTGTAAGGCAGAGTTTTGCTGTGCCAGCCTGCTCAGTCTGAGGGATGAAGTTCCCACATCACTGCTTGAATCTTTAAAAGGCTCTATGGATTAAAACAAGCTTGGTGGCAATCTCATCCCATGCTGTGTGATGGGAGAGGCTTTTCTTGTGTCTACAGTTCACACCACGATGAGGTGTGGATGAGGTGACCTATCTTTGGAAGTGTCCTCTCCAGTTCCTGTCCTTGGCCCTCATCACTCCACGGTGTAAAATAAATGATGTTCTCTGTCAGGGGATGGGCGGTGGCAAGGGGAGCAGGAGAGAAGGGCTCTGTCCTGCTCTCTTCAGGCAGTTTATTTTCAAGTGCATGGATGTTCCTGTGCTGACAAAACCATGGGGTTTTTCACATAGAGAAAATCATGGATGTAGATCCTGTTGGCCAGATGTTGTTACAGGACAAATATTGCTTGAATTGAAAGCAGAACACCAGTGTAGCCAAAATATTGCCGAGACACCACTTCTTCCTGCTATTTAATTGTGTGCTGATCCATCACTGTCATCTTCCTGATTTTTCCTGTGACAACCAGCACCTCTGTCCAGGCTTTGTGTAAGATTTGCACCTGAAGATCCAGTTTTCCTGAATTCTGTAGGATTTGGCTGGCTTCCCATTCACATGGGGTGCAAGAGATTCAGAGTGCACTTCCTATCAACTCTGCCTGCTGTACAAAGTCCTTTTTATGTTACAAATTATATTTTTCATTGCTTTATTTGTTAATAAAAGGGCATAATTATGCCTATAGCAATCCAGATTCTGGGATATCACCCATTCACACTTTTTTTTAATCAGGAGTAAATTCCAATATATTCTGCTGTAGGGAAAATATCATGCATTTATAGCATAAACCTGTATAAACATTATTGTAATGGGTTCCACTGGGGATAAATTTTCAAATATAAAAGAGCATTCATCACATATTAAAGACATGAGCATATTTTTTTCCTACTTAAATCTGCATAGCTCACAATTTGCTAACTCTTGCTTATGTAGATACTCCCCTGATATTTTCAAAATTTAATAAAAAGCTTGCAATATGCACGGTTCTTAGTTTTATTGCCACCTGATTAGCTAAGCAGAATTCAGAAAGTAATAACACAAATAAGCAAAAAATAAAAACCCCAGGCTGATCTCCATCAAATGCTTTGCAGTAAGGAGGTGCCAGCTTTTGCAGGTTATTTCGTTTGCTGTTATTTACGTAGCACCTTTAAAGATGGCAGAGGGAGAAGCTGATCTGCTTCCCCACCCTGCCAAAATCAGCATGTGCTCCTACTGCCCAGTACTGAGGAAGTTTGATACTACCTTACAAATTCTTCCCAGTTCAGTTCTCAAGAATGCTGTAATAAATCCATTATTGTTTTTCATTCAGTAGATTCTTAGTCCTCTGCCAGGCAAGCCAAAAGCCTCTGAAGCCCTTTTGAGAGACATAAGTGTGCATGTTGCGTTCCTGCAAGGCTCCCTGTATTTTTATAATCTTCCACTCCTCATGGCTGGGAGAGATCAAATGTTAAGGAAGTATCTATCTTCCTGAAGAGCTCTGGGAGAAATTGGTCCAAAACCACACCAGAGGTTGTAAACACTCTCCATTCCTCTTCTCCTTTCCTCTAATAACACTTGTAAATTTTTGAAAAAATGGCCAAATGCTGTGTCCTGTCTGTGACAGTAAAGTCATGACTTCACTTCCATTCTGCAATGTGGAAATGTGCAAGTGGCAGCACTTGACCCTTTATTCAGCCAATTCAAAAGATACTCAGAATTCCCATGAAGGATCTAAATTCTAATTCCATTGAGATCTAGAGAAAAGTGTTATGGAATCCTTTTTTGGTTTGAATGTATCCATTAGCAGCAGGAGCTGGTGCTAACACACGTCAGAGCGAGGCAGAAGCCAGACTGCCTGTCTCCCTCTAGTTCTGCTGCACTGGGAAATTCCAGCGTGGTTGTTGGGGACCAGTTTGTTCTGCAGCCTCTCCTCCAGTGCCTGATTGTTCCTGCCAGCTCAGGGTGCTCACGAGTGTCCCTGTCAGCTCCTGTTGCACAGCTTTCTGTGCAATAGCCTGGCCTGGCAGTTTTCCCGGGAGCGCAGGCAATCGTCCCCCGAGTTGAATTGAAGTCCTCAAAAGGGCAGCGCTGCCTCAGGTCTCACTGAACAGTGCCCTGTGTCAGGCTGAAAGAGCAACTGTTTCTAGAGATGACGTCAGTTAAAGTGATTTCTACCCTGCTCATGTTCAACAGAGCCTTGGAACACCGCTGGTGTTAAGTGCCAGTAACCTTCCAGTAGAACATCTGAAAATCTGGAATTACATCACCCATACACAGCCTCAGTCCTGTGTAAGCAAATATGTAACTATTAATAAAAGGACAAGGAGGGAGTAAAGCTTAGTAACTGCATTTCGGGAGGTTTCTTCCCCCTCTTAGACTTTTAAGTGTGAAGTTTCTCTGGGAAGCAGAGACTGTCTTAAAGGTTCCATGGTTGTTTTGGCATTACTGACCACTGTGCAAATCAGTCACTTCCAACCTGCCAACATACCTGTTCTTTCCCAGGTCTCTCCCATTTGGAAGAGCTGCACAATGCAGCAGTGAGCAGAGGTACATCCCCTCAACATGCACATTATGCCAGCTGGGAATTAAAAATAAGTTTAGGAAGTATCTGTCTCTCCAGCAGTAGCATGGCACCTCTAAGAAAATGAAAAAAATCTCCCAAATCACTGCATTTGCCCATGCCAGCTGTTAGGTTGGTTTATTTAAAACTATGGCTACCAGTAATGTATTGAGCTAATGCTATCACCTACTTCAGTTTAGTGTTTTGAAGTATGAGCGCTGCAGTTTTTTGTATCTCTCTGAAGAAATGGTGAGCCAAGTCATGAATTTTGTTTGAAGATTGCTGTATTATCTTGTAAATGTCTGTGCTAGACAAAATTGTGCAAGCCTAGGGACAAGACATAATTCATGATTTGGAACATGTACTTATTGCTGTGTATGAAACTGAGATACTACTAATCTTAAAGAGACAAAGAAGAACAGTATCTCACCAGTCAGATACAGTGCAGCTCCATATGCATAAAAAACACTTTCAAGTTGTAATTATAGCTTTAAGTTGTAGATAAATATTGGTTATTTTCAATTCTAAATCACTTCTAGTTACAGAGTAGGAGACCAAGCCTGTAGCTCTTGATTTCAGTGAATGTAAGCTCAGGCCTGAAAATAATTAAAGAACTGGAAATGGTTTTTTTGTTCCTTTAGCCCCCGTTAATCAAGCAGAGTTGGTGAAAACATTCCATGTGTTCACTAAGAGTTCAGGAAAGGAGAATCATGAAAAGATAGATGTGGTCTTCAAATAGAAACTTTCTATGCACTGATTCAGACTTCATAGAAAGACTTGATCCTGACTAGGACAATATTTTCAGATCTGCAATACCACACCTAGGAAGGGTGTGATGATTTTACTGCATCTTGAGTACCAGTTGCAGTTCTGGTCCCCCACTTCAGAAAAGGTGCAACAAAACTGGGTTAGTTCAGGGGAGGATGGAAAAGGGTAATCCAAAGCAGGAGTTGGTTTCCATTTGTTGAACAACTAGGACTCTTCAGTCTGAAAAAGCAGGAACCCAGGCAGGGGAATGAGAGCTAAAATGTGAGCAGCTTGTCCACTCCTTCTTTCAATGCAAGAAATACAGGCTACCAGATGAAAATAGGCAGCACAGTGAAAAACAACAGAAAGGAAGAGATTTTTCAAGTAAACAAGGATCACAGCATCTGCAACATGGTACCATGGATTTTAAAAGTATTATGTGGTTTCAGTTAGGGGCTGGACAGTCATGGAAGGGAGCTGGTGAGATGTACAAAACACACAGAGGGCAAGCTTGGGTCAGGAGATCCCTGAGCTCCCAGGGGGCTGGAGAGTGGTGAAGTGCTGGATCTTCCCCTGGATATTTGGGGTTTGCCACCGAACTACACAGACCTTCTGGACAGATCCAGGACAGCTACTCACATGTTATCCAAGTCTCAAACACCACACTGCATTTGCAGTCTCAATCACTAATTAGAAAGAAGTCTGGAAGAGGCAGTTTAGGTAGTCTTTGCAAGAAACAAGCATTATAGTCTGATTACATTTTATTGGGGTTTTTTTCTATTTAAACAGAAAATCCATGTATCTTTTACTCAGTAGGTAGAACTGGCTCTTACAAGAGTTGCTCAAGGTGATTTCCTACACAACAAAGCAATTTAAAAACATCAGCAGACATTATTTCAGTACTCTGTGACTGCTATAGGGTCATTGTTCAAATGATGAAATCATGTTTGAATGGAGAATAAAAATCTCTTTGGAGGCCCCAAATTCTACTGGATTGGGAGAGGACCTCTTGTCTGCCATGATGCTCAGTTCCTGTCTCATGCTGCTTTGCAGCTTTCTGTCAGAGTTCTGCAGTATTTAAGAACATCACTGTATCATCTACTCTGGCTCACAGTGTAGCACAGACTTTATGCTTCACCCAATTATAATTGCTTAAAGCAAGGAACTTTGACTAGCCCAGGACTCTAGATCAGCCCTCAGAAAATTGAATAATTGTTTCCCATCAAGAGAGAGCCAGGTGCCCGTGTAAGGTGTTGTCCAGGAAAGAACACACTAGTAAGTTTGACAGATTCAAGTAATTTTGGAGGTTCTCATTCCACACTGGAAAAAGGAATTGCCAACCTGTGTAGTACCTGGAGCAACTGGGCACCAAAGAAGGACATGGTTTCAACACAATTAAGAGAACAGCTGAGGCCCCCAAAAAGAGAGACCCGTTTATTATGGATACACAATTTTATAGGGTTTACAAAGTGGGAGAGGATTGGAAGATGAAATCCCACCTCTCAACCAGACTGGTGAAGTGCCCAGTCCATCAGATTCCCTTCTCCAAGAAGGAATGTAAACAAAGCTGGTGTTTTTAGTACAGTGTGTGAGAAAATCTGACTTGAGAATATAAACTTTTCAGAAGGCTTTCAAAAACAGGGCGACAAACCTGGAAGAAAATCTGTATTAAGAGATCTGGCTATGGGTTTACTCAAGGCACCACAGCAACACATTTAGCTGCAAAGACTGTTTTCTGTACCACCACAGGAAGAGGTTCCTTCTGCAACTTACTGCATTGTCCTCAGCCACAGCCAATCTGTTAAGTAAAATCTGAGCAGTATCCAATAATTTCTTTGTTCTTCTGAGCTCCTCTGCTCAGAAACCTCCAAATTCAAAATCCACAGAAACTCCTGCCACCTTCATTTTTGAAGTTCTGCTTCTCCAGTACTCATCTTTGATTCTCAGATAGAGCTCTACCTTTTGATTCTTGTCTCAGTATGAGACAGTATATATATCCCCAGTATATGAGGACTTGCTTTGCACCCTGGTTCCTGCAGTCTCTTCACTCCAGCCTACCCACTGTCTCTCATTTGCATTATGTCAGTTTTTCTCACCCTGTTTCCATGATCTCTCACCTTCTCTCATTGAACTGGGAAATTCTGCCTGAACTCTTGCTCACTGTTCACTTACACTTAGGTTCTCTCACGAGTACCGTTATCTTAGGTTCTCCTACACATACCGTAGCTACAAATAACTATATCATGTACCAGCTAGATTTTCTTCTAACCAGAAAAAAATTTTTCTTGCTATTTTTGGACTAACAGATGTCAGGCTTTCAGTGATGCTTTTGGAACTGCTTTCTCATATACTACGAGGTTTAAAAGCATGCCGTGCATGCCTGTGAATCTCCGTCCACCTTAAGTGTCTCACCTGTGTGTCACACGCCAGGCCCTCAGCAGCCCTGTGGGCACAGCCGCTGCCCCTTGGCGCATCCCAACCCATCCCGGCGGCTCCGCCACGCCGCGTGCTCTCCCTCCTAACTTTCGAGGACAGCTGGGACGGCATCAACTCCAGGCGAGCATTGCACTCGGGGCTGTGCGGAACGAGGGTCTTCCCCACGATGAGCAAACCCGCGGCCCCGCCGGAGAGGCAGCGCTGCCCGGCCCCGGTGCGGCCGAGACGAGGCTGCGCGGCTGCCGGACACGCCGGCCCCGGGCAGCCCCCCCCCGCCGCCCCCAGCCCCGGGGCACCCG
>VZTR01024606.1:1746921-1805768 GCA_013400775.1 Chaetops frenatus | reverse complement strand
GCCGCGGGGAGCGCGCTCTGCCCGCGCCGGCCGGAGCCGCACCGCCCCTTGCGCGCCCGGCCCCGCCGCGGGGCTCAGCCCCTCCGCGGCCGGGGGAGAAGGGCACCACGCTTTTTTCCTGCCTGTTTCTTCTCCGAGCCGCGGTGAAGGAGCCCGCGGGGTCTGCATTCGAGCCCTGTTGCTTCAGAGGCAGCAGATTTTGTTTTCGTTCTATGCCTCTGGCAGGAGCATCCTAACGAGTTTTATTTCTGTTTTAATTTTATTCCTGATTGTTTAAGGCTTGATCCCTCCACTTTGCATCGATGGCTGATCCTCATGGGAGAAGTCTGTTAGGTAGAGAAGAGATCTTTCTGAAATGAGTGGAAGCACACAAAGCAGTAGGGCGTGAGGGAAACGCAGAGTGTTGAGTGACCCGTTGCTGGCCATGAGGCTTTTAGCTGTTGATGCTTTGGCTTTGGTAGGGTGTGTAAGTTCCACTATCCATCTCCCGAGGTGGGGTTACCCAGGGAGTAACAGAAATAAGGTAGAATAAGTGTGAGTGGGCCTTGTAGCAGCAAAAATGCAGAGCCATATAAATATCATGTCTCAAACTTTATTGTACCTGTTAGCAATTCTTTTTCTCCACATAACAATATAGAGTCCCTTACTGAAATGGTTTTGTAAGTATCCACTGCCTATCCCTTAAAAATTAGCCCCCTGATTATCATTAGGGAGCTGGCAAAGTTTTTAACGAGGGCAGTATCATGAAGTAGAGAAGTGATTTACATCGGAGGGGCTGGCTGTATACATTACTGGATTGCAGATAAGCTGTGTAAGTAAACAGAAGCGCAGTGCTCTGTTATTGTGCATGACTATGGAGATATCATGGGACTCTTTTGCTAGTTAATAGCATAAGGCTTCGTGGGAACTGTTTGATCTGCAGGACTTTTGCTTGGCAGTAGTTTACTTAAGGTTATTACACTCTGTTTGGAGACTTATATTTGCTAGCCATTATTGCATTCTTAGCTCCAGGCTTCCCAGAGTTACAGGTTAGTAGGTCAATAAAAATTGCACTGAAATGCTGGAATGGGCAGTCTAGAGTTTTAAATGTGGTTGGGGAATAACTAGGCAGTAATCAGAATGCTGAAGATTTTTTTTTCAGTGCATTTTTTATGCTGGTTATTGGTGATGAACCAACAATTTTTTTTTTTTTTCTGTGAATACCACAAATGTTTTTCCATTTCTTGTTAAGAGAGGAAACAAATCGTATAAGCTAAATACAGAAATCCCTTTCAGCATAAAGCAGCCAGTGCCCTTGGTTTAATTTACCTTGGTTTAATTTTACTTAGTTCCTTTTGCTAGTGAGCATTGGGATTAATGCCACTGGCATTACATGGGGCTTGCCAGTAGCAAGAATAAAAATGTCATCGGGTTCTTGTTGCGATGGATTTACATGTGTCTTTTAGAACCTGAAATCTGCTGTGCTGTGCAGGGAAGCAGTATGGCAAAGTACATTATTAGGTTGCCGTTGGGTTACAGATACTCCAATAAAATTTTGAGTCATCCAGGTTACAGCGCTCGCGGAGCTCGTTGGGAGCCGGTGGATTCCGGGTGTGTGGAAGGAGGCTGGAGCTTGGCTGTGCTGCCCCTGGCTGCAGCCCTGCCATTCCCAGAGCGGCTGCAGAGTGTGGTGTAATCCCCATTCCGCCAAATCCTGGGAGCTGGAGATTGGCTGTGCTGGTTGGAGCAGTCCCATCCGTGTCCCAGCACACAATTCACGTGGGTAAAGGGAGCCATATGGTGTGTCCCCCCCAGCTCGGTGGTGTGCTGGTCAGGGAGGATGCATTGGATGTTCAGTGCACAGCTCTGATGGAAAAACAAAAAATAGAAAATGTTCACAGTGGTTTCAGCACCTCTCATGTACTTTCCCCCTTCACTGAACATTATGGACAGGAAGACTATATACTTTAGCTCACAAATACTGTATGTTATTGTATGTACTTTTTGGCTTTTTCAGTCTGGTCTCTTTTCAGGGTATTTCCTAGGAAATTTCTTTCTGCTTTGGCTTTTTCCCATCTGCATTTCTGCAGTTTATTGCATGTATAAGCACACACTTATTAACAAGCACCCACTTATTATAAGCACACACTTATTAACAAGTTTTTCTTGCTGAAGCATAAATGTATGCTTTGTAGTACTTCATGTCACCCTCTTTCTTTAGCAAAGAACCTCCCTTTCTGTAATAATTATTAATGGTTAACTTTTCCTCCCCTGTCTAGGGTTGGTTCCAACTGTTGTAGAGCGTTACTGCTACATCACTGCTTGTCTCCTACAAAGATAAGCCCAGCAGCAGCAGTGGCCAGGTGTTGTGCATAAATCCACTTCTTACACTAATTAATTTTCCTTTTAAGACCCTGATTTTGCCACCAGTTAGACACCTGCTTAACCTTCGAGTTCCAGCACTGAAATAGATAGGCTACTCTGCATGCAAAGCTAAACGTGTGTGTATCTGTTCACTTGTAGCTTGCAAAGAGGTGCTGTACAAAAACCTCAAAACAACCCAATCCACTTCTGCTTTGCTCCAGTTCTCAGGACTTGCAATTGAATAGCTGCTGTTAGGTTGGTCTTAAGCTAAAACATTATCCCATCGAGTGATGGAACTGGCGTGGGACTGGTATTTAAGACACAGGCTTGGTGTTTCTGCTCTTGGCTGATGTTTCCATGGATGTCTTTTTCTACCTGAGACTGCACCATGGTGAAGTTGAGGCTATCAGAGCAGTAATGCAGGATTTCCACTACAATTTACATTTTCTCAAGGAGAGAATGGAAGGGCAATTTTTATAATATTTGTGGAAAAGCATCAACCAGAAGGTTAATGGTAGAATTTGTCTATGCTTCTGTTCTGAAGAAGGCCTGGAGGGATTATTACAGCAGCAAAATTCTGTTTCTTGGTTCTAACTGTTTGATATTTAGATCTCATATAATGTAAACTCTTAGGAATGACAAAATAATTGATAGTATTAGGACATTAGATGATGGATATGGTCTCAAGCTGATGTGAATGGAATTTTTAAAAATACAGTTTTGATATATTCAAATGCTTTAAACTTTAAGAAAAAGTTCTGCAGCAAGACTTACGTCAGAAACCCTCAAGTTGTCTGTTTCTTTGAGAATTTATTTTTCTTCGGTACTTATAATTTGAAATGAAAATAGGAAGGTTTTTTTTTTTCCAGAGAGAATCTTTAAAGTACAGAAATTAGTGGCTCATAAAGGAGAATCAAGTACTTCTGCATCTCCCTGTGCTGTGTGCACTGATAGTTGGCATGTGAAACATAAATTATTCCTCAGAATAATCAGAATGAAAGTAAAATCATGAAGGAAAAACCAAGGTGTGGGAAAAAAAGTTTGATATATTACAGAAATAAAGTTCTCAACAGTGTTGTGTGCTGTGAAAGAACAAAAAGAAGTGTTCTTCTTTTCCTCATCTCTCTTGACAGGATTTCTCTTAAATCCATGTGGTTCCACGTGTCTGAGCCAAACATGTACCAGTTGCTGTCCATGTTCCACCTTCTAATAACTTCCCTTGCTTTGTGTATAAACCCCTCTAAAAAGGCTCTTGGCTCCTGATGGCCTGTGTTGTTCTAAATAGACAATGCAGCTGCTGTCTCATTGTGTCCACTTGAATCCTTCCTGTTCTCTGTGCCAAGGTTTTGCCCATGCTCTTGGTCCAAGCCACTACAGGAAGCTAAAATCCTTATCCCATTGTATAGTTGATGATGATAAAGTAGTTTGTGCTTGAGTATACTGCATCCTTATTCTGAGTGGGTTTTTTATTTTGAAGATGAACTATACGCTTTAAGCATTTCAAATTACAATTTCAGGTTTCATTGCCATAAATAGTCATTTCTGTGGCAACAGACATTGATCTTTACGGAACTTTTCTCCCCTTCTTTGAATTGACTGCCTGTGTACCTCTTCTCCATGCCCAGTGTGTGTTTGCATTCCAGTGGATGTTCCCAGTTTCAGGCATAGGAGCCAGCTGGCATTTGTGAAATGATGACCTCAGTGACTTAGTGCACCTTGAAGGGCAGGAGTGTCCTGGCTAAGAGCACACCTGTGTGAAATGTGGTCAGAGGGGAATGTAGGCCAAACCCAGTGCAATAAATGCATCTCTCTGTTGAGTTTTGGAGAAGGCCAGAGCTACCAGTGGAGCCACAGTAACCATGTGTTGTGTCTTGGCCTTCTTGGCATCTGCAGTAAAGTGATTCCTGGTGGCTACCGAATATGAGCTTGAATTGCAGTCATTCCTGGTGGTGTTAATTGGAATTTGATGTGCTAGCTTTCAAGCATATAAAAATATTTTTCATGTAAATAGCACATGTGGTAGTGGAGAGGACTGTTGGGAATGCCTCTGGTATCTAAGCTCTAGGTGGGTGTTTGTAGTACATAACATAGGAACAATTTACTCTAAGTTTTGCTGCAGGGATCTCTCTGAAGTAACATTGGCTTTACTACTACTGCTAGAGCTTGTATCCTGGAGATGAGTAAGTTTTCATGTCACCATTTTAAGTGTTACCTAATGGAAATTGATAATTACAATGTGTATGTGGCTATGGTTTGATTTTTTTTTTTAATGCTGTCTCTTCTTTACTAACTTTATTTACATTTGCTTTGGCACTATAGTAGAGCCCAGACAACGAGCATTGGTATTATCAACTGACAATGCACAAATGAGAAAAAACTTGGTTATCTGCTGTGATCCCTGTTGGGTCCAGGACCACACTTACACTTCATCTCCCAGCTGGCCCAAAATGTTGCACCAGCTTCTTGTCCTGGGCATCCAGCAAGGAGTCAACTGCTGGAGACCTTGCATCTGTGTTATATCTGGGGTGCTCAGGTTATTGTCCTGGAGCACAGCTGTGGGGGGAAATCAAGGCACACCATTATGAATGGCGGGCCCAAGCCCTTAGATGTCAACACAAGTCAAGTTTTCACTGAGCAAATGCCTCTCTTTACATTAAATTGGCACTGCAAATGCACCTAATGAATTAAAATATGATCACAAAGAATGTCTGTCTCCAAAACTTCACATTGTATGTGTGAAACACAGCTCAGCAAATGATGAGAGAATTAGACTGCAGGGTACAAATTAAAATGAGGAATCATTAGTCAGAGAGCAAGAATAAATTTGTTTTGATGTGAGGAGTTCTATTTGTTCTCAAAGCCTGACATTCTCACTAGGCTGGATGTCTGAAGAGTTGCTTCAAACCTGCTGAGCCTCTGTGGCTGGGGCTGTATCGTACAGGTCCACATGTGACTGGTGGGTAACAGGAGCCTACAAACACTGACATCCCCTGGTAACCTTGGGCTGCCTCTGTCCAAACTCCGTATCTGAAACCCAGAAAGTCCCAACACATCCCAAGGTTTCCAGTTGTGGACTCCAGCTCCTGATTTGAGAAGAGGAGGAGGGGCTCCATGGCTCCCTGATGAGGAGTTGGTTCCTGCACAGAGGTCAAACACAACTTCTGGTATTTTGGTAGGAAAGATGTGGGTGAAGAAGGATGAGGATGAGTGGCAGTGTAGTTTTTCAGTGTTCAGGGAATGAAATAAAATCAAGGATGGCTGTTGTTTTTAAGCCAGGAAAGACTGTAACAGACCTGTATGGCAAGGAGCTATGACTGGGGGAAGCAGAACTCTAAGGAAGAGTAAGATGAGCAGGTAAGAGGAGGGACTGAGATATCAACATGATCTTGGCAGGTGAGGAGGAAGGAGATTACCTTCTTGAATTTTGATTTGCTTCCTCTTGGAAAAAAACAGTGAAGTTGTGTTCAGGAAGAGAACTGCAAGTTTGCAGGGATGCATCAAAGGCAGAAAATACTTAACTGCTAAGGCATATAGTATTAGGTTTGAAAAACTGAGTTAGGAAAGAGTCAGAACTAAAAGGAATAAAAAAATTGTAGTGGAACAACATGTTCAGTTTTGAGATTTGTGATACAGGTGTTTCAAAGTGTGAAAGGAGTTGAGAAAGATATTAAGATCTGCAACAGCATTTATTTCTGTGAGGGGTGAAACCAAGCTGTAAAACTGTAGGAGTGTGGTGTTAACAGATACAGATGTTAGAAATCTTTTACTTTATTGGGACTTGTTATCTGGGATAGCGCTACCTACATCAAAGAAAGAAATTTTTCATAGCTAGCTAAAATATTTTTCTTTAAAGCACATGCTCTCAACTTATTGTATAATGTGCACCATTAAAGCAAATGGTGGCAGTGGTCTCTGATGTGTTTACTTCCTAGAGTAATGAAAACATACTTTATTATTTGTTGTGCATTTTCTTGTCTGATCCTGGGTTTTGTGCCAGAATGGAGGTTGGATAGTTTTGGATGTATCAATATGTGAGTTTATCTCTACCTTGTCATGTAAAGGCTTTCCTAAGAGACACATTTCTAGCAATACTCAGATAAATATTATTAGAGCCTGGATTAATCTCTTTAACATCTTCACTCGGCAGCATGGAGCAGTGATAGTCTTAAGGGCTGTAGACAAGATGAGGTTTCCAGTCATGGGTGTCTCTGATGAGATTAACACAGGAAAAGATCCAGGCTTTTGGCTCACAAACCCTATTGTATGTCCTTTCAGTTCTGTTAATCTCCTCTTTCATGGTGGCAGCATGGACCACGTATTTTTGAGTCAGATTCAAGTTAGTTGAACCATAACTTGGTTTGTTTAGCAGTAGCTGGATCAAACCTCAGTGTGAGGCATGTAATAAATAGTTCTGGTGAGTTTTGCTGCGATTTTCTGCTGATATAACTACGTAAAGGTAAAAGGTGAATTAATGAGAGCTGTTGTTAACTCTGAAATAAAACCCACAGTTCCAGCCAAGCATGGATTTATTGATGGCACTGGGGGGATCTAGGCATGGCATGATCCTCTTCCCTCCAGTCACCTCAATCAATATTTCAGATACAGACCTTGTACATGACAGGATGAAATCACAACCCTACAGCTGGGTTTCTCTTTCCATTTGAAGCAGTAGTGAATTTCTCTCTGTTAGCAGAAAACTTGACCCTTTTTGTTGTCAGGTTCTTTTTCTTTTACTGTGCTATTACAAATTATCCCATCAGTGAGGTCTGGATAGGATGTGTGAAAGCTCTTTTTCCATATGGTGAGGCACTCAGTCATCAGTGAAATAGTTTGGATTAAGACTGCATTGAAGGTCTTAATTTATTTCTTTGACTTTCTAATATGTTGTGTGAGTAAACGCATATTTCTGAGAGACTGCATCTGCTGCTTTATAGAGAAAGCTTCTCAACACTGCTAATTTATTAAAAATAAGGAACAGACATGTATTGCTAGATCTTCAATAGATACAGCTTAAACATCTTCTTTCCTCTGTAAGAAAAGGAAGCTTTCATCTGTGGAAAATCATATAGCTCTTGCAGGACTGTGGAAGGTTGTGACTAAGGGTACGAGGAGACAGACCGGGGTGACTGGAGAATGTTCGGATTTTCTCTGGGGCTGCCCTTGGGGAGCTGTGCCACTTCTCCCTGTCCACCTCAAAGGGACAGCTGTACCACCCTGACAAGGGACCTGCAGGGGTCAGAATTGGATCATTTGTTGTGAGCAAGAGAAAATGCAGGAGAAAACATGGTCTTGACCTACTTGTTATTTATAGTAATTCATATTGGTTTAAAAGCCTGAAAAACAGCTGCTTCTCTCCAATTTGGAATGAGCTGGCCAGTGGAGTAGTTGGGTTAGAGGATCTTCAGCAGGCAAAATGGGCTAAACCATCAGAGCCTGCTGTGAACCCAGCCTGCCTGCTTGGGTCCCAGCTCTTACAGGCAGATCCTCGTGAGCTAAGGAGGAGATGGATCAGAGCTTCTCAGTGCAAACAGCAGGATAGAGATACAGACATGTGAATAACAGTGATTTGCAGCAGTCCGTGAGATAAATTGAATTTTAAAGTTGTCTAAATATCCTGTATTTTAGGCACATGCCTTATTATTTAGTTATTTTCTGCCCATAGGCATAGACTTTTGAATGAGACCCTCATTAATTTGTGGATGCTCAGAGGTTACCAGGATAACAGCCCAGTGCCTCAGGCACTCATGTTTGGTTTTGTAGTGCATGTCAAGGTTTCAAGTCAAATCCTTCAAGAGGTACCATTTCCACAGCCCCCAGTGGACCACACCCAGCCAGTACAATGTGGCACTTGATTGAACATAAACCTGGTCTGTATAACTCTGTCCTTCCTGGGTAGTGTCCATAAGCCATTTAAATAAGAATTGCTGGTGTCACAGAAGGAGTTTTCCAGAGAAACTGGAGAAAGGTGTCCACAGAGAGAGAAATTACTCACTAAAGAACACCACAGAGTCACACAATTGTATGGTTGAGTGAAATAGCAAGCTCTGTAATGGTGGAATTGTGTATATACTTGAGGTGTATGGATACTCCCACTTTCTCTCCCATGTAAGTGGGTTTCTTATTGACTGAAATCTTCCTACTTTTTGAATACTGTTCTGGATGGAAGACATATTTCTTCAAAAGTTTGAGTCTCATCAGTGACCTGTGACTGCAGTTCCACAGGAACTCTTTGCTGGCTGGCACTGGAAAGTTGCCACATGCATTTGCAATAATGAACCTCTGGCTCCTTTGTGTCTTACCTTTTCAGGGTAAAATCCTTCATAATCTCTCAGCATTCATAAAAAATGATGATTTTGTCAGACTGTTAGAAATCACAGCTTTTGTTCAGGGTAGCTATATGGGATAAGACCCTTCAGACAGGATAAGTTTTCAGTTAGTGAAATGTGACAGTTAAATAAGATTAGAGATTTCCTCCTCATCTGCAAGTATTTACCTGACTATTTCCATCCTAATAAGTAATAAAATATTTTCTGTTAGGAGATTGGATGGTTTTCACATTTATATTTTAGATAGCTGTCTATTTTTACATCTTTTTATGTTCGTTTTTGATAGGTTATCATAATAATTATCAGTATGAGGAGAGTTTATAAGGCTCTGTGCTTCCCAGGTCTGTAATAGTGCTACAATGTCATATCAGCTTTGCTCCTAGCGAAATCAGCTGATATTTTGCTGTGGCTAGTGTGCAGCAACATCATAGATGTTGATAATTAGGACTGGTGCCACTGACTAACCCTCTAAAAGTAGCATTTTGATTTTTTTTGTGCTGCACTGGGATGGCGGCCAGTTGGCCTCTGAAGATAGTTTCCATAGCTACTGTCCTACAGAGAAAGAAAATGCTGCCACAGCATTTTTCCTTTGCACCTTTATAGTTTTTATGCAAGCTGTCAAGACAATTAATTTTCATCAGATGTATTGGTTATTAGCTGTTGAGCACAGGGGGGCATGGGTTGGTACATATGATGAAAAAGAGCACTGAACTAAGTAAAACATCAAGAGATTTCTTTATGTACACAATATGAATGAATTTCAGATTTACCAAATCCCATTACTGCAGCATCTGATATGCCAGAATGCAATCTGTGCTCAAATGACAAGGTCCTGAGACTGCTCAACTTTATTTCTGAGAATAAGCAAGCCTGGCCCTGACTTCCACTGTTGTTTGTTGTTAGATATTGTGATCCAGATTTTTAATTCCTTTAAAAAATGAAATGAAAAACAAAATCCTTACATTTCAGGAAAGCTCTCAAACTTTGTCTACTTTAAAATAAAGACAATGTTGGCATGGGTAATGTCTTCATTTCTTTCTGCAGTGGGGCTCAAGTCACGTTGTTTCAAAGTTGGGGCTGGTTCTGGGAGTCATTAACGTGGTTCTATTACCAGCTCAAACTGCACATTTCCTGTAGAGTGCTGAGGTAGAAATGAGTATTTGAGTACTCAGATCGTAATATTTGAGCAATTTGTGAAAATTTATGACACCTTTTCTCATTTTGTGTAAAATAACAGGAGGGGCTCTGTCAGCTCTCCACAGTTACTGATCCTGCTGCTTTACCCTCCTCAGAGATTGTAATGTTGGCTTTCCCCAGGTTTATCCAGGGACAGTACACAGATGTTCCTGAATGGCTCTGTCCATAATCATTGACTTCAGGATCAAATCAAGTTTGCTTAGGAGAACCAGCCCTGAAACACGTCTTAGAACTGGGGAGAACTTGTTGACTTCAGCAGTGTTAAAATCCTAGTGAAAAGCAGAATCCTTTGTGGAAATACAGGAGGAGAGGACGTGGAGGGAATTAATACAGGCATAGAGAGGATGGGCATTGTGGGGTACAGTGAAAAAGGTTAAAGCATGGCTCTGGCCTTTAGTGGGACTCTTTGGTGTTTGGCCAGGGAATTCCTGGGAAAATCCTCTGACCATTGAGGAAGAAGCAGATTTATAACCCAAATGAAAAAGTCCAGAGTGTGAAAGTGGCTGGAGGTCTCTACTGAAGAGGAGATCAATAGACTAAAAGTCTGAAGAATCAGAGGGAATTTTACTTTGTGGCAAGGACAGCATTTTATTCCCCTCCCTTTGCAGTAAATCTCTCCCTGTGTGGTTTTTGGCTGCCCAGCTGGGCCCTGGCAGAGGGGCTGTGTGTCCCAGGCTGCTGGCTGTGGATCATGGGCTGGCAGGAGGCGGTGGAGCAGTGGGGCTGTAATTAAAAGCCCATCTGGGGGATTGTGGCTGGCCCTGGAGGAATGTCCTGCAGGTCCTGCTGAGCCACTGGGGCTTCCAGCAGGTGCCTGAGTTGTCCTGCTGGCCCAGGGAGTGGGGCTGAGCCTCTGGCCTGCCAAGGGCTGGCGAGCCCCAGCCTGAAGTAATCTCTAAACCCTGCTGATCCCAGCTCCAGCTATCCTGCTCCATCATTGTCCTGCTCTTAGAAATCCAGGCTGGTTGTTTGTCTGGGTAACTCAGCTGATTAAATACATGTCAGTGGAAATGGGCTGGCTGAAATCAGCCATCTGGCTGCCTGTTTGAAGTGTTAAATTACTGCTTGGTATGATGGGCATCATTTTCTAGTGGTTTTGAATCCTCTTCTTCATTAATACTTTTGACTATCAGTACTTATGAGCACTTAGAAACATTTTCCTCATAGAAGAAAAGTTTATTGGTATTATTGCAGGGAATGCTCCAAAAAATACTGCTGCTTTTAAAGAAAATATGTCTTTGGGAAACTGTGTAGTCCATGATCTGTGTATAGGGAAAAAGAAAAATTATTCCCTACCTATCTAGAAAATAAATTGTTTTCTCTATCTGTCACTTGCAACTCTGACATATTGGAGGCTCAGGATTTTTAAACAAAGCTGTCGTTTTTATAGGTGCATACAGAAGCACTGCCTATGTGTAGGCACAGTTTTTCATAATGTTTTCACAAGACAGTGCTGAGGGAAAAGTACCTGTTGATAGACCTCATGTACCTTGAGAGTTTATACTTTTCTATCCCTCCCTTATCTTTACCTGAGACTGGGAAAAAAGCAGCAGTATGCTAACTAAAATCGTTTTGAATTAGGATGTGGCTTTATTATCATGTGACACCCTGGGACATTGTGTTGATGCCCAGAGCTTTGCAGAGGCCAGGGATGCACTGGTGCTGCCTTTGCCTTTTTGACCAGAGCCAGCAGCAGGGCAAAGCAGCACCTCTGTGTCTGAGTAATGCCTTCTCATAAAAAATGTTTGATGAAGGGATGAATATGTGGGCATTTCGTACAGAAAACTATCCTAGCATTTCATTTCCACGTTAAATTAGATGGTAACAGCTTTCAGTGTCAGCTGTGAAAACTGTTTTTGTGGGATGTGCAGTAATGAGCAGGTACTGGTTTTATAATAAGGAATAATATACAACCTAAAAACATATGGGCTTTTTCTGCTTCACTAAAAAAATCCTTAACTTATCTTCCACATAACCTCCAAATGGCAGATGAAACTAATTAAGACAGTATCTTGTTAAGGAAGATATGTCAACATGGAAGTGTCTTAGCGTATCAGAGTCTGCAGGTTCTTGCAGCCTGGTGAAAAAGGAAAAGCAATTCTGTTCTGCTTTGGGGACTTTCAGGAAGGCAAGTGAAGCCAAACATCTTGGAGATATCGATCCCCTGAGTTCAGAGCAGCTCTGACCGCCTGTGTAACAAGGTAGACCATTAGTAACATTAACATATATTCTGTGCAGACAAGTACTTTTGGCTCTTCTTGCACTCCTGTAAAACAGGGTGAAGAGCCACAGTTAGAATTTTGCTAATGAACCCTGGGAATGGAGGAGTTTGCTCCTGTTGGCTTTCTCTAAGAAAATTGCTGGTTATGTGAGGTGGATGTTAAAGTAGGTGCCTGTTGCAGCCTCATTCTGACCCTTTTATTGATAAAATAAGGTAAGGAAATTAAGGTAAACCTTAGGTTTAAGCAGAAAAACCTCAAGATACTGATATGTGAGTTTTCTGTCATATGTTTTGATCTTATATACTAAAGGCATGGCCATGATGCAGGAGATTTACCTAAAAATTATTACCTATTTTATATATGTCTGTTTTAATTCCTACTCTAATAACCTGGATACTTAAAGTGTGGTTCTACTTTATGATCTCTAATATCAAAGTAACTTAAAATCAAGATTAGGGTCACTTACTTAATTGGAAAATGCCCTTTATTGGATTTATTTTCTTGTTACAGCTTTTGATTGGGGAATTAAATTCTGAACTAATCAATACCTTGATTTGAAATGGAGCTTTTCCTTACTGTGTAAATGAAGCAATACTTGTGGTGATGCTATATGAGCACTGTGTGATTTTTATTTTGCTTTCTGCCAAAGGTGATGTAGCTGGCTGTGGTGATGACTGTAATAAGTTATTTCAGAGCACAGTTCATTACCCAGATACAATACATCTGCTGTGGAAAATGGCAAAGAGCTTTATCCAAACATCAAATGATTTCAAAACATGCTATTTGTTGCTGAAACTGGAGAAATGTGGAATTGCCTAAGTGTCTGGTTGACATTTGAACTTCTGAAAGCATTTCCATTTTAATGCTTCAGACAGTTAGTATTTCTTAATATACATTTAATATGTTTGGAAATGCCTGAACACTAACACATCTTAATCCTTATTCATCTGTATCTTTTAAATTACTTGTTTTGTTTGCTGAAGTCGAACTTCCATTGAAGTTGATGCTCTTTGAGCTTTGAGAAGCTGGCCTCATTTGCAGAGCAGAGCTGGCTGCTGTCTTTGGGGAAAATGATTTAAAATGCCCCAGGAGGATTTAGTTTGTCTGGGGTTTCTTGAAGATGTTTGCTTCCCTGATTCAGGTTTTAAACAGAAAGCTGGTTTTTTTAGATTATGTTTAGTTTTAAAAGGATGGCTGTACACTCTTTTGTAACAGCATTTTAAGTCACATCACAAATAACTGGAAAAGTTCTAAGTAACTGTTCTGGCCCAGCTTTGTTGGGCTGTACTATGTGTAAGGTTAAACAGTGCTCAACTTTCACCTCATAATGTTTTGTCATTTATCATTCAGAGAGCAGGGCTTGAAGGTGTTGTACTGGGGCAAGTTCAGGGCACCACTTGTTGAGTTTCTTAACCGAGCTCAGTAAAACAACTTGAGGAACACAAGTGGATCTTGTGCCTGTTGCTATTCAGTCTTCCCTGGTTTATTCCTAGTTGTGATTTGACTGTATGTGAATTTAAACAGCTTCATAAATATAGAAATACTGCCATTGCCCCACTGATATGTCTGGATTTCATTTTCAGTGTTGTTAAGTGTTACACTGGTATATTATGTGGTAAAACTGTCATTGATAACTGAGCTTCTGCATCTCTACTTGAGCATGTTGGAAAGTGTTTTGCATATATTGCCATACGCTGCTTCCATGATTTAAAGTGACAACTGTAATTTCTCTGTTGGAATTAGGCTGTGTGCAGGGCTGTGTGCTCAGTACAAACACTGCTCTTGAGGAGCACTCTCGGTCTGGGCTGAGGTCCCTGCAGAGCCATGTCCTTTCAAAAGCAAAGCTTTTCTTCTCTTCTGGGTCTACTGAGACAGCAGAGCTTGGGTTTGAGGTTTCAGTTAATTATCTAATTTGTCAGAACACATAATCAGCCAGAGGCCACTGCCTTTGACTTTATCTAGTCTTCTTTTATAGACAGAATGATAGAAGAAACAATTATATCATTAGCATGGAACTGATTTTATTGCTGTAAGGCTGCATGAATATGAGTTCGTGTGTTGGGTTACTGAAGGATACTTCAAAGTGATTTCCAGCATACTGCTTGTTTTCTTTCCAGCATGGTGAGACATGGTGTAGAGAACATCATTTTGTTTAAGGCATACTGAAACACGTTCCTTAGCCTGGGGGACAACTGGGGGAAGTCCAGCAGTTTATAAATTTTTCCAAGGAAGTTTGTTACAGCATCACTTTGAATTAAAAAAACCCCCCTCCTTCATACTAGCTTTTGCCTGTTTTTCTCTTCATAAAACTGTCGCTTACCCAAGTCCACAGTGATTTATATGAAAGTCAGAATTACCTTCTGTCTCGAAATCTGTGCATTCAATAAACAGGATCACTTTCCTGAAACTGAAAACTAAGTGGCAATTATTGCCTGTTGGTAAATCCTAAATATGTTTGATGTAGACATTTAAGTAATTCTCTCAGAAAATAATTATTTCATTTATTATGTTTAATTATTTTATTTATTTTTGTCACTTGCTGGGAATCCTATTGGAAGGCACCTGTGGGGCTGTATCAAAAGTGCTGTATCCAAAAGTGTAATCTCACTGTTCAGATTATTTGATTTTCTGTAAAATGATGTGAGAAGAAATTCTCTTGTTTCTTAGGTGGATTGGTAGAGGAGAGCAGGGATGGATTACAACAGGAAACACTACTCCAGAGGTCTGATCTGAGTTTCAGCTGCTTTGGCCTTAAAATGAAGTTCCCAGAAGAAACTTGTCCACCTGACTGAGTAGTATTTCTGGATTTTACCAGAACAGTATTCTTGAGGGTGCAAAATGAGATTACAAGAAAAAAAAAATCAAAAAGAAAATAATTTATTCAGTAAAGGAAAGGACTCTTTCTGACTTGGTTTGATCCTTTTCTGTATTTTCTCTGTGATTCATTGCAAATTTGTTAGTGATTTGTTCCAGAATATCCAAGTATTGAACAATTGTGTAAATGCAAAAAAAAAAAAGAAAAAAAAATCAAGAGAGATGGTTGTGAGCAAAGCATAAAAATCACTTTAATCTTGTTTCTTATCCACATGGTTTTTTCAAGGTATTTCAGTGTTCACTCAGAACAGGACACGAGTTGACATCCAGAAGGTTAGAGAGTTTGCAATAAATATAGCTCAGAGAGAAAAAAAGACATAGCAAGTGCAGCCTGTTAAGAAAACCATAAGTCCTCATGCTGTGGGCTTTCTGAATGGATGGAAATACATCACACTGTGTAACACCTTCCTTTAAAAAGAGATTACAAAGAATACCAGGAATTGTTGTGATGATCTGGGAACAAAGGAGTGGAAAACAGAGGTAAGAGGTCAACCAGTAATGAAGCAAAATCAGGTATCTTCTTTGAACTGTAAGAGCAAAAGTGAAAGGCTTTGTAGAGAGAAGGGAGGAAAATCTTTCTAAACATTCTCACAAACAAATGAGAGCTGGGTGTATCTCTCGGGCAGAGCCAAAGGTTGAGCTTAGGATCGAAAACAATGAATTTGGAGCTTGTACCTCACACACATTTTCCTTCAGTGTTGGGTTTCATCCTTTTTTCTTGTATTGGTTTTTTCCGTGGGGTTTTTTTTTGTTTGTTTGTTTGTTTGTTAGGTTGGTTTTTTTAAAGAAGAACTGCATTTCTGCCTTTTTATTTCCTTAAAAAACAAGAGGTGGCTTAGGAGTGTGTTTCTGGGATCTCTGGTTTACAGACCCAGTTACCTATAATCTTCATCATTCTTTGCAAATTTGTTGATTTTTTAAAGATGATAATTTACTACCAGCATGTGGAATCAGCACTTTACATGAATGTTACCCACAGAATGTAAAAGTAATTGGGATTAGGACTAAGCAAAGTCCTTCTGGTTCTGGTAACAGGTTTGTGTGGAAGGAATAGGCACGGTGAGAAGTCATAGTAGTGTTCTGACATTTCTTGCTGTTAGTTTATGTCTGGGTAATTTTGGTTATGAAAAAATGTTTCCATAATTTTCAGCTTTATGTGAAACAAGAGTTTCAACTTCATTTTCGTAGAGGACAACCATATAAATTTCAGCTAACACCCTCTCAGACAGCCTCAGGGGATAAGAGGGAAGGAGGGAGAATTCTTTAGTGCTTTGATGCATTGGTTGGGAAAGTTACATTCCTGTTAAGTGTGATGCATTTTATTTTAATAAACAAAAGATCATTAACTGAAGACTGAAGTGCTGCCAATCCTGAATCTTTCATGAGCAATAAATTCTCATTAAAAACCCCTTAGGGAAATGCATGTCCTTTCAAAAGAATTTCCACAGCACATCATCTCCATGTGACAAATCTCCAGAGAAAAAATATATATGAGGAAAGGTGTTTGGGGGAATTTGTTAGCTCAGCTTCCAAGTCCTTTGCAAAAAGAAAACCTTGTTTGCTTGTTTCTTCCTTTGTTTTTCATTTTCCAAGGTCATCTTACATCCAGGCTCAGAGAAAAAAAATAATTCAGTTCTGCTAGAAATGGCTGAAGGGGTTTGGGTCACAAACCGAAGAATTCATCATACAGCAGGAGATAGATATCTTCTGGATTCCAAATATTTACTTAAGAAAAAAACCCCCCAAAACTAACACAAGTAAACAACCCAATAAAAATGGTATAAATCTGTATGCTGTAAGGATCTGCTACTGCAAACTATCCATAACACCCCAACCAGAAACACAACAACTGAGACTCCATCTAGTCTAGAGAATGGCATGACCCAGATGAAAACTAAACAGCAAACAGAGAGATGAGAATTTACACACTCACAGGCTGGGAGTCACTGCTAAGAGCGGTGGCACTGGGGAGGAACAGCTCTGCCTGCCCTAACAGGAGCACTGTGCATGACCTACAGCTGTAGGCTGGCTTGGAATGTGGAGCAGAGCAGAAGTGCTGAGCAATGTGCTCAGGGCAGGCAGGATGGGAGAGGTGCCCTTACACAGAGCAGTTCCTATCTGGTCCTTGCTCTGTCTCTTCTTTCTTGAATGTGCATTAGAAAAATAATCTTTCAGTAGCTCTGTAGGCAGAGCTTCTCCATTCACATCTCTGCTGTTGCTTTCAGTAGCACCAAGTCCCAGGAATAAAAACCTGACTCATTTAGAAGCAACATCTGCTTCAGCAGCACCTTCCTTGTGTTGGTGGCTGATGTGGCACCAGGCCCATGTCAGTTCTACTGAACAGCCCAATGTCACCAGCTTTGGTACTTCCAGCAAAGGGAACAGGTGTTTTTGGGGATTAGGACCAAAAAAAGCATCGTGTGGGTGTGTGAAATGAAGAGTGGCAGTTTGTGTGTGTTGGGAATAAGAAGGATTAAAAGGTAGTGACTTGCACTGTCTCCATGGGCCAGACTTTCATGTAACAGGTTGGGGTTTTTTTTTTGTTTGTTTGTTTGTTGTTGTTGTTGTTGTTTTTGTTTTGTTTTGTTTTGTTTTGTTTTAATCCACTTTGAACTCAACTGCTCTATCAAGCTAAATTGGGAAGTTTTGAGCAACCTTTTTGTATGGTCTTATCACCCACTGAAAGAAGTGGAGCTTCTGGACCATGTACTGCTGAGGGAGGATCAGGTGGATTAGTCATGTGCCAGAGGGACAATTTGCTTTTCACTTTGACCTGTACTGGAGAAGGTCATAAGAATAATGTGGTGGCTCTAAGGATGCCGTCAAAAAGCAGATAAACACTATGATATGTTTTAATTAGAAAGGTGCTAACTGTAGGCCTTGTGCTGTGAAAGTATTCTCAGGAGGAAATTTGGTACCATTTAAGGGCTTTGATTAAACATGCTTTCATTAGTGTAAAATATTTTTTAAAAGTAGCACCTGAGAAAAAGAGCAAGCAGTAATTCTCTTAAAGAATGGGCATCTCTGTGCAACAGCTGCCTATACTGTGATGTAAAGTTTCTTTTGCTGAATTAATATTCCAAACTGACTTTTATTAGTACTTTCCTTCTTTTTTTTCCTGTATGAACACTGAGGTTTCAGGTAATGATATATTTCTTTGAGAACTTGGCAGCTTGCCTAATTGTATGAGTTCTCACTGTATGCTTCTTGGATTGAAACTTATTGGCAGAAATAATGCAGCATTAAATATAAATATTATTGTTGATGTAATAGTAAAATTAATAAATCAGTCACTTATGTCAAGAAATTCCAAACTACAGCAGTATGAATTTGTCAAATTGCTTTTGCTCTATACTCTAAGGTGTGGGTTTCAGAAGAGAAACAATAAGGTTTATGGTTAATGTACCACTTTTAATGATAACAAATTTTGTGTGATGGATCCAGTGCTCATTTACTTTTAGCCGTGGGTTTTCGTAGTTTAGCTGGGATATATATTGAATCAAAAAGTTGAAACAGGGAGCAAATCTGTGTAAGATTTGGCCCTGCTAAAACCTTAACTTTGCTTTCTGATAAATGCAAGGTTTACATTACTCATGGACTGTGTAATTTATAATGTGAAAATTTGTACTTTACATGTATTTCAGAGTTCAATATTCTGGTGCTGTTTACTTGGTGTTTCTTGGCATTTAGGTTTTGATGTTTCATACTTGAGGAGGTTGCATTCAAGCTGGTAGCCAGGTGTAGCTCCCTTGCCTGCTGCAATTTACTGCTCTGTGTTTGAGCTGTTTTTTAAAAGAAGTCTGTAAGCATCTCTCACTACATACTTTAGAGATGGTTAGGAAAATGTGAAGTTTTTCCTCCATTTTTGTCCTCCTAGGAAAACTCATTTTCTTCTTTGTTGGTCTGGAGTCTCAGACCAAAAGAAAGGCTGCAGAGGAATATATCTGAAAAAATAATTGCAGTTGAATGCATCATCTCCTGAATAATGGTCATAAAGTAAGATGTTCCAAGAGATTTGTAAAATGATTGCTTGGTATAATTCATAATTATCTCAGTGATTTGGCATTGTAGCACACAGATATTAATCTTTTATCCTCCAACTGAATATGTGCATAATGGGGGAGAAATCACTTTTTCTTCCTATTTTTTTCTTAGTCAAGAAACTGCATTGATTGTGATGGTTGATACCACCTCCATGTCTTGCTTGGTGGTTCTATTTCTTGTCATTCTAATTATTTCAGTTACTAATGAAAGATATACAAGGGTCTGTATTTATAAAGCTTATGCTCTTCACTTGCTGGTTTTTCTGCATCAGAAAGGTTAAAAACCATCTCAGTGTTAAGAAAAAAACCCCATCATTTTAAACTTTGGATGTCGAACTCCTTAACTACGTTTGTTTGCCTGTATAGGTACAAACTTTGAAAGGTGGGCAGTATTGTGGAGCCAGTGCTAATAATAGAAGAAGATACTCCAAAATTAATAAATAGATATATTTATAGATAAATAGATATATTTAGAATGCTGTCTGACATACCAATGAATCACTAAAGTATGCAGCCTTGCACTCATTATTTCTGGGCTGAAAATAACTAAATATCAATGAAATAATAAAGATTGCCAGTATGAGAGAGGATGCTTCTGTTGAAAGTGCATTGCTGCCTGTTCCTATGCTTGTGCTCAGAGCAGGGGAATTACCCTGCTCAGGTGCCTGGCAGACCTCGGCTGCCATGCCCATGCTGGGAGAGTAATTTGTCATGGAAACAGTTCAGGGATTAATCTGCCATGGACTCCTCCTGATAACCTTTCCTTTCTAAGTTCTTTGACTTCATGACTGTCCCACTTTTTAGCCAAAGAAAATGTTTTTGCTTTTATAATGAAGGCTCTGCCCTCATGATGTTCCTCTCTTTGCCTCCTCCTTTCTGACCTGTTCTCCCGTGATTTCTTTCATGGCATTTCTTCTGTATTTGGTGTCTTGTTTGGATGCTTCTGGAAAGTAAGTAGATGGTTGTCTTTGAACTTCTTCAGATTAATGTACATGAAAATCCACTGGAAATTGCTGAAGAGCCCTTGGGGATTGCTGATACTTATTTTAGATTATAGTTATAATTTTTCTTCCTTGCTGTTAGTGTCACCCAAAGAAAATACAGTTTAAGTAAGTTACTACCTGTTCGGCTTGTCCAGATTTGGCAGAATCATGTCTTATAGAAGTTTAATGTAAATTGCATTTTCTGTAGGCTTATCTTTTATTACCAATAAGTTAGCAGTGAAAGGAGCCTGTTCCTTGCTGGTGGCTCAGCCTATCTTTCCTGCTTCTGCCTGACAGCATTAGTGCTTCCGTTATTGTAACTCCAGTCCTCGCAATTATTGTAAAAGTAGTTAAATAAAGCCCGTACTTCGCTCAGCTTTAAATTTGCAATGACTATTTTTTTTTGTTCAGGGTGACTCGTTTATTGCCAGCTCTGTGTATGGCAGGGAGGCTCTGAAAGCCCAGCTGCTCGGTGCTCTGGCATTGATGGAGCAGCGAGTGCCCTCGCTGTGCGTGAGGGCTCGGGGGCCGGAGCCGCGCTGAGCAGCGCGCCCGCAATCGGAGTTCACTGCAGCCATTCCACCCTCGGCTCTGCCCTGTCACAGCTCATCCCCTCCATGGGGTCAAGCCTGCTCAGCACTCGGATGGGAAACCTCCCTGGAAAACCGGGAGCTGAGGGAAGCCGGGCACAAACTGTGTCTCTCTGCTCAAACTAGTGCCCCCGGGTCAGTTGTTAGCACTGTGCTGTGTTTAATCCATGTTTGATGGGGTTTAGTTGTGGTTTTTTTTCTGGTTCATTGGAAAGACAGTGCTGTGGCTGCAAGTAATGATATAGGGGGAAAAAGGTTAAGGAGAAGCAATTTTGGTAGGTGGTAGACAGGGATTGGTTCCAAGGCACAAGCAGGTTTGGGAGGCCTTCTAAATTTGGGTTCTGAGTTTCTGTCAGTCTTCTGTTTGCTTTTTCTCCACGAGAACAAAGTATTTATTCACATTCTGAATCTCACAGCAATAGAGTAGAGTGGAAACTTGGTTGGGATTTCTCTGCTCCAGAAGAGCTTCCAGAAGGCATGGAAGGAATATGGCTTGGCCACTCTGCTTGGCCACAGTCACCAACAATAAAACAAATGTTCATTGTATTTTCAAAGCTTGATTTCGTCTGTGATGAATTTATGGCTTTTCAAATAGCGAAAGTTATAAAATGACAAGAAGAGTTGGGCTTCACTTGCTGGTGTAGGGCTGATCACTTCTAAATAAAATTGCTTCAGAGTGAAAAATTCCAAGACAGGATGAAACATGAAGAAAACACATTCCTATTCATGAAAAGAAAAGGCAGGTAGAGAAATGATTGAGTAACTTGGGAGCTTCATATCTATTGAATTTTGTTGTATAGAGAAGTAATAATTTACTTAGAAAATAGGAAAAGTTTGGAATCTTTAGGTGTCAATGTTGACACTTTCTGAAAATGAAAGGGCTGTCAATACATGCTGGCAGGTTCTGGGGCTGCTTGGGACAGCAAAGCACAGTGTCAGGGTGGATAGAGCCCTTCTCCTCCCAGGGATCATGGGGCTTAAGGTTTGCTGAAGCATTAACTTCAGATTCAGATGATGTTTCTAAGATATTTCCCAATCTTTTTGAGTCTTGACTGTGCTCTTCATTAAAGATAAAATTGTTTTTGTCATTAAAACGGTAAAATTATTAATGACCACTGAAAATATATCCTGATTCTATACAGCTGAGGTCTTAGCAAGTGGATATATTTCAGCACAATTTCACTTTCTTCAGAAGCTAATTTAAGTAATATCTCTCTTTATTAGATGGCAATGCAAAGCCCTATATCTGACAGTTTCTGAATCTGAGGCTTCCAAACAAAAACGAAGATCAAAGTTTGGGAAGCTGAAGTACACTGCTGGAGTTTTTGAGTTTGTTGTACTGATGTAAAGCAGCAATACAAAAAGAGCAACTGAGAAAAATGGAGCCTTTCATGTACCCAGAGTAGCTTTTCTTGTGCTGCTTGATCTGAGGAGATGTGCCACCACATCAGGAAGAGCATCAGCATTTGTTCAGAATTCGGGATAGGTAGGGGCTTGTGACTGCATTGACTTCCCTGCCTCTGTCCTGGTGGATGGGGAGAAGCTGGAGCAGCGCAGTTCTCTGATGGAGCCCTGAGCTGTTGCTGCCATCTGATACAGGGTTTCCTTTCTCTGCCTCTTGGATGAGTCAAACCTGATGGGAAAGGAGAGTCAAGGAGAAATTTTAGTCTAAGGAGAGTTCTGAATATGCAGAATTATTTAGCACATTTATGTTTTTCTTGGGCTGAATGGGCTTTCCTCAAACTGTTGTTTTTTAGAACAAGCTACTGCAATATCTACCAGCAGTACTGAAATTTGAAATGTATCTTTCTTCCATCCATACACTGACTACTTGTGTGCTTGGTTCCATCTGGAAAGGGTATAATTGAATCCTTGTTTCTTTAATTATTTCTTTGCAAAGTCCTTGGCTGGGAATTTTGCCACTTACAATACAAATATTCAAACCTAAGAGCATAAACTGTGCTTTCAAAGAGCATTTTTGTAAACCTTTTATCATGTGGAGGTTTTTCAAGAGAACATGAGACCTTTTCAGTGAACATATTTTAATTTTTTAAATCTCCAGAGAAGATTTTGTTTCCTTGCAGGTTGGCTGTAGTTGCTAATTAACTTTGTTAATTAATCATGCTATAGGGATGAAACATGCTTGATTAAAAATAAATAAAACCATATAGCAACAGAGTGATGCTACTGTTTTTTCCTATTTAAAAGCAAAGATTAAAGAAATGAAATTAACTTTGAAGCTGCGTGTCAAATGTTCTTTGCATTTGAAACATCTGAGAGGCTAAAGCAGCTAAAAGCTTATTATTTTTGCAATGCAATCATAGTAAAATGTTTATTCAGTTGTAACACCATGTTAAAAATGGGGATTGAGAGTAGTCACTGAAGGTGCTGCCTTAATCAGAACCGACTGAGATGGTGGATAATAACCAGAGGGTTTATTTGGTCATCCTTAGACACGAAGGTCCTTGTTTCTTCCTGTCATGTATCTCATATGGAAACTTCCAACACTGCAAATAAGTTTTAAATGCTGTTGGCTTGTAAAGGGGGTCTGACCACATTCCTTGCTCTTCACATCAGAGCATGTTTGTGTCGAGGTGGTGGGAAATGGCTCACCACGGGCAATGGGCCAAGTGCATCACTGACAGAGCTCCCTAGGACAGTCTCAGGGATGCCTGTGGTCCACAGGCACACTGAGCTTCTGCCACACATCCTGCCCAGAGGAAGGCAACCATCTGCATGGTGTGGCTGTGAGCACGCAGCTCCTTCACCTGGGCAATGCCGCTGGGAGGGAGGAGAGGGGAGCACAGAGTTTGCTCGCCTCCAAGCTGACTATTTGTAGACTCTCTTGGAACAGATGGCTCTTCTCCGTCCACTGTGGCACTTTTTTCTCCCTCTCCTACATGATAGTCAGGTGTCTTTTTCATTTTCTGCTATTGAAAAGTGGTTCTGTTCCTAACAGCAGCAATACTATAAACACAATTTGATAATCCTAGTCTCTGCTGTCCTTCCCTGGGAAAATTGCTAAGAAAACCCTTTGTGAACTTCAGCTGGGATCCTTACACAGACAGGGAAGACCTGGCGTTGTGGGAGGAGCCTTCTTTATGAATGGACCTTGAGTGCAATTTATTCCAATAAAATTCCAAAAACGTGGAACTGATTCCATGTTGCAGTTAACATGGAGAGGGGGAAGTAGGAGTACTCCTGATGTAGGAGGCATAGCTAAATAAATCTCTTCAGGCCACTGGCAGGAAGTGTATGGAGGAGTGGTTTGTGGGGAGTTTGTTTGTTTATTCTCCCCCCATCCCCCGCATATTTTCTCATAAAATATCTTTAGGCATTTGTTTTGCAATTAAAAGGTCAAAACCTCCTCAAAGGGAATACTTGCTTTTTCCACTAGAACATATTAGGGCACTGAAGCAGTGCAAAAATGCGAGGGGCTATTTCCAGCAGATGAACTAAATCCTTAAAATAGGATTAACCAGTTTTGTAATTTGCCTGTGATAGTATCTGAGCAAGGGAGGAGGTGAGTGGTACATTTCTTTTAAAAGCTGTGTTTAGGACACCTGTGTTAAGGCTTTCAATGCTGGACTAATGCCACCTCTCAGTTTTCCTTAATTTTTGACACGTGCCGAAGAAGGTCTTGATATCATGCTGGAGAACACAAACACAATTTCTACAGGACTGTGGCTGTATCATCTTCAACTTTCGCTGGTATTCAGTGGTTTCAGCATCATCCCTGTTTACAGATCAGGATTTTGTCAATGCCTGGTGCTAATCTGATAACCAATATTGTTGGCTGTGTGTGGGGAATGCTGAGGGGTGCAGCCAGCACGTGGGGGCAGGTGACCAACAGGGAGACTCAGCATAAATACCACATCTTCTGCTGAAATGGAGAGGGGGGACTGGTGCAGTGACCCAGGCATGCACTGAGCTGTGGCTGAGTGACAGGAGTGCTGTCATTCCACAGGAATTAGGCAGGCATGCTCAGATTTTCCTCGTTAGCAATGGTTCCTGATAAATTTAGGTTTAAATGATACTTTTTTTCTGCAAGTTTGGTAATAAAATATCATAGAGCAATAATTTTCCATGCTGGATGAGAGTGACCCAGTCAATGACAGGAGCATTTGCAGAGCCTGGGTTCTACCTCTGCCCTGGCATGGCACCTTTGCAAGGTTTTGGGGGATGGAGTTTCCCCAGTTCATACAATGGGAAATTTTTTTCCTTTTCTGTGTATGCTAATGGCTACTTTTCATTCCTTTCTTACCACTTTCAGTGTACTTGAAAATGTGTTGTGGTTGCCAAATCCTTTATTAAATAAATAAATTGTTAGTTGAGTTGAGCCAAACATTTGTGTAAGGATCTTATATGAAAAAATGCTAATTAAAAAAAATCAAATCATTCAGTAGCTGCAGAATGTGTCACAGTGTGTTTAGATATAGAATAGATGGTTTTAATTTCAATTTTATGCGTATATTTATTGATGAGGCAACAGCCTTCTGGCATGTGTTAATATGGTGCAGAATGAAGCTGATGTGCGGGGCTATAGGAAAATAAATAACACGATCTGATTTGCACAGTCTGCTTCCATATCGCCGGCATGATGAGCTGCTTTGTTGTTCGAATGAATCAAATGATGTTTGGATTCAGCTGATTTATTGACAGCTCTGTCAGACTGCCACAAAATGAAACAAGAACACAGCCACTAAGTGCTGTGAGGGAACACGGGGAGGAGAGCGGGGCCTGCCGGCGTTACCCCAGCGATGTGCAGGAATGCTGCCCCGGTGGGGAAGCCAGTGGAGAATGAACTGCTATTGACAGGCTTTTCTCTCCACAGGGAGAAGCTGTCTGTGGCTCGGCTGCAGCGGGAAGTTGCCCAGAGCAAGAGCGAAGGAGCCATGGTAAGCTGTGCCTACCCACTGCTGTGCAGTTCCTGTCCTGCTGCCTTGGCCTGCCTGAAGGTGGTCACCAGAGCATCAGGGCTGGCTTGGACACAACAGAGGGTTGCCAATGATGTATTTGTAAACGTGAGGAAACCCAGGGTTTGGCTTCCTTGGAAAAGCCATGGTAGAGCAAAGCTGCTTTGTTTTTCCGCTGATGGGCCTTACTGGAACTGGAAGCAAGGCAAGCACAGAAAGGCAATTTCACGTCAAAAAGCAGTAGATTTACTTGCCTGTTAAATCTTTGAACTTTAAATCTTTTTTCTGTTAAACCACAGAAAAACAGAAGAACACATGCACGGAACCTTAGAAAAAACCTTCAATCTGATAATTCTGTAATTCATGTAATGCTCCTTGTATCTTCATTCTTCATGTCCCAATTCATGAGATTAGCCTTGTGAGCAAAAGATGAAATGGCAGATTTTTGGTTAACTGCAAATCTCAATTTATAGAGCACCTTATCTCTTCAAAACAATTTTCTTTAGGAGCCAGCATGTGCTGAGTGTGCTTAATTACTTAATATCTGAGGAACTGTTCCCATCTGTTAAGGAGTTTGTTTGTCCCTATCACCAGATAAAATATCTTAAGTTTCCATGGGATAAGGCAGACCTGTTCAAAAACCTTAAAACCCATACTTATCCCCTTGAACATACACGGAAGTGCCACTGATCTGAGTAAGTTGCAGAGTTGGCTGTGAAAGACTTTGTTCCCACATTTGTTTAACTTAGTGGGCAGCAGCTGTAGAAGGGCTCTGGGGAGGAGGTGCTCTCTGAACTGTGTGATGCAGGGTCCTTAAAATCCCACCTGCCTCCAGTGAGTGCCATTTATAAATCCTTATTGATTAATACAGTGAGGTGAGATTTGGAGGGGTCTAAGTGACAGGTGGGAGAAACCAGCTCTGCGTTTATTGCTTTCACCACGGCCCCAGATGTGCCCAGATCAGCTGTGGGATCCACTGCCCTCTCCCATCCCAACACCACCCCGATGTTTCTGCCCTTGGGGTCTGCAGCATGGCTGGGTTGGCCACAACGAGACTTGGAGATAGAGTTCAAGCAGTTGGGAAGCTTGGCCCATGGGTAATGTGTGTGAATGGGCACAGAAGTCCTGCAGGAACTGAGGAGCAAACTTCTATCAGGTAAAGTTGCAATCCAAGAGTCTGTGACTGAGATAAAGCTCCTGCTGCCTCCAGGAGGAATTTTGCCTGAGGAAGAATGGCAAAGATCAGGCACTGGATTTGCAATTGCATTTTAGTTTTCAGTGTAAATAAATGTCAAAATCTGGGAAGAGCTGTTAACTCTACTTGAAATATTTTCTTTGATTTTTTTTTTTAAATAGCATTCCCTTGGAGGCACAGCAGTAATATAATATATTGAGTGTAAAATATACTTAGTGGGATAATCCAAGACTGTATGAAATGAGCAATAATGATTAACCTTCTAGAGCTGGTGAGGCTTTTGGTATGTGCACTCACCTTGTGGTAACCTCCTCTCTTGACTTTCAGACTATTCTTATGCCTTTCACTATGGGCTTGTGGGGTAGATCACTTCTCCCTGCTAACCAGGGTGTAATTTTGTATAATTTGTTGAGAGGCCAAGTGCTGTAACCCATTAGGAACTGACAGGTAGCTCTCCAGGGGTGCAGTCTTCCCCCAAGGTAAATACTGGGTAGTTTTTCCCCTCTTCCCTGAGGGGTAATACCCACAATTATCCTGCAACTAGAGCCGAGAGCGAGCGCGCCTGTAGAGACATCGCTTTGAAGCAGTTGATGTATGGAAAGTTCTTTGTGTCTCAGAGCTCAGAGCTGGTGATTTTAATATGAAACACAGCAGTCATTAATTAACATTAATGAACTTGCAGGGCTGTGAGCAGTGTGAGAGCAGCAAGGGTCCGGGGGCTGGAGCATTTGAACCCAGGGGAGGCCAGGGATTAAGAAAGTCGAGCAGCCGTGTTCCCAGGGCGTGCAGCGAGGAGCCGGCTGCACATCCTGCGTTTGGGGCAAATGCTTCACAAACACTCGGAGCGAAATTTTGGCGAGGGATTCTGAGCAAGCAAGCCTTTGGCAAGCGGTGGGGCTCCCTCCGGAGCAGTGCTGGCTGCCCGCAGGCTGCTCTTTTTGGTGTGACGGACATCCCCCGGGGCCAGCAGGCCGGGCAGGGCCACCAGCCGGCCCCGGGGCGCCCCAGGGCCTGGCGGTGCTGTCACCGGCTGCGCCCGCGATCAAAGCAATGGCACCCCCGCAGCCTGCCCGCCAGTGACAGGCCACAGCTTTATTTAATCACTAATTAGCTAATCCCCTTTCCTCGCTCCCGTTTTCTTTTTGTTTGTTGTGCCGGTTAGATTGGCACGACTGAAGGTTTTCATGGAACCAGCTCCTTCGTTTGGGAAGGGCGCAGGTGACAGCACATGGCACCTTTAGTGCCACCTCCAGTGCCTCGCCGGGTCTCGTGGAGAGCGTTTCTTGCGGTGTGAAGTAGGGCAGGGAGCACAGGGAGCTGCCCTGCATCCCGGGAGCTGTGCAGGGCATCACGCAAGCCTTTGGCAGGATGGCACCTCAGGTAATACCTGATAGCGTTTCCTGCTGCTTCTTCCAAAAAAAATGGTTTGGGTTTTGCTGTCACAGAGAGGTCACGAGGGTAAGAGGTGACAACTTTATGTAAACCACACTCATTTTCAGGGTGAGCAGAGTCAGAGAGCAGGGAGTGTGTGCCCTGTCCCTGTGTGTGCTGGAACGATTTTGTGCAGTGGGTTTTCCCTGTCCTTCCCACTTGGGTTCACCCAGCACTACGGGAACCACTGCAAGGTGGATACAAACATAAAACCAATGACAAATAAACACAAAGCATGTGCTGTAGAACTACTTACACTGTGGCGCCTTTGCCCAAAATATGGGTCTGTGCATCTGTGTAAATAACATCTGATGAGTGATGATGAAATGGATGTCTACAAGGAGAGGTTTTTCTGAGGCTGAAGAGCAGACAGGATGTGCTCTGTGGTACCAGTGCATGGGACCCACAGTGCTCCCCAAAATAACTGGGCTTTTGATATGTCCCAGAGTTAAAGTTTTCCTGAGTGATTTGTTACTGGAAGGTACTACAGAAGATGAAATGAAGACACTTCATTTCAAGATAAATGTTTATCCAAACCAAAACCATACAAGTAATCTTGTAATATGTTTTTTCCATATGGTTATATGGAAAATCTGATACCTCAGGTATTGGATTGAGTATGTATTTATGACTTACTTTAATTGTGAACTGAATAATTCAGGCTGAATACCTGAGAATCGCTCAGGTTTCTTTATTTCATGAACCACCATCAGTAAATATTGATTGTTCATTACCAAAATGTGGAATTACTGCCAATCCATCCCTTGAAAGTTTCAGCAGCGCTGAGCCAGGATTGCTGTTTGGCTCTTCCTGTCACCCATGGTCTTTAATTTCAGTGTGCATGTTCACAATTTTCTTAGTCATGTCTTTTCTGACTCATCAAGGATGACTCTGGAAGGAAGAGGAGATGATCAGTTCATCTGTGTACATTCTCACTGCATTTGATGAGGACTGTGCAGGTGTCTGTAGTGACAGAGATCCCATTATTAAAATAAGCAGTTTTCAAAGCAAATCACAAGTTTATTTCAAAACACACTGAAGAGTGAAAACCATGTTAGTCATCAAAGTATTTTTTTTATCTTTGAAGTGCATGAATTTTCACCTTTGGACACAAAACATGTTTAGGAAGAATGTTCATTTTTGTGAGGTTTTCTTAACAGTGAACTGTGCCAGGTTAGGAAAAATAGGAGAAAAATGCTGCTGCACTTTAACAGCAGAGTTCTTGTGGCAGAGTAAGTGGTGTTTTAGCAGAAATTCGTTTAAAAGCCTGAAATAGACCAAACGTATACACAATTACATTATGTTTTGATAACTTACCCCGTTATTTTAATAATTACCCAGATAAAAAAGTTACATTTTTATTTGAAACCTTTATTAACGTGTGTAACCTATGTTACACAGTTTTGTTAGTTTGTTCTTCCCATCCAAGTCCTTTAGTTTGACTGTTTTCCATTAGTTCAGTGGCCTGTAACCTACATAAAAGAAATTGTCCCACTCTGGCAATTTAGCTGTGAAGGTTAAAGTGGGATGATTCTGCCTTTTATATCTACATGGGTTTCACTTAGGGTGGGCCCTGGGCTCTGATTTACCATGTGTCCTGCTGCGTCTTTAAGTGATGCAAAGTGATTATCATGGGCTCTTCCTGGTACCCGTCTATTCCACACCTGCACCCTTTTGTTGCAAACACACCATGTTAAGTGAATGTGAGGTCCCCACTGAATAGGTTTCCACCCTCCGGTAATCCTTCTGCATTAGATTGATTTATGAATGTATCAGATTCTTTGTTAGCATGTAAACCACTAATTAATTTAAAGCTCTCTGTGGAAAAATTAAAGCCCTGGTTAAGGCTTTCAACAGGCTCAGATGGTGCTAATAATGGAAAAACAAGTTATATTAATGAATTTTGATGCGATCAGCACAATTCTTGCTTTACAAACAGTTTTTGCAGTAGAACAGTGGAAACCGCAAGTTTTAAAATAAAGAGTGGAAGAAATAAAAAAGAAAAGGCATAAAAAAACTCGCAGCGTCAGTAACATGTCCTATTATTATAAAGAACAGAGTCACTTCTGCTTGTTACAACTCTCTTAAATGTAATGGGTTTAGATATATGTAACAGTCTCTTCAAAAACCACAGGAAGTAGAAACCACTCTTGTTTCAAGATTGAAACAGAAGTTGTAATCAGCTTTGAAAAGATCTGCCTCTTCTCATCAAGCTCTGCCAAACAGGAGCGTTCACACGGAGATGGATGCGTTGAAGTGCAGAAAAGGTCTTGACTGAAATTGCATTAAAGTCAGTTAAAAGTTTGACTGTATTCTCAGCTTTTCCAAACTCCCAGGGGGTTTGTATGTTGTTTCAGTCATTTGCTCTTTGCTCAAGTTCAGGCTTTTAGCGTGGGTGGTAGTTTTTGGTGAGAAGAAAGAGATCATACCCCAGCTTGATGGTGCTTTGTTGAGCTGAGCGAAATGAAGATAGAAAGCCAGATCTTCCTTGTTTCTTTTTTTCCTCGTAGGAAGCTTAAAATGCACAGTTATATAGAGGCAGCCCGTGTTTGTAGGAAATTGTGCCTCGTGTGGGAGCTGCATTTACCTCTCCTGATGCTCAGCTCCTCCAGGGCAGTGAGACTCAGGCCAGCACCCTGACGCTGTGGTCAGCACCGCAGCTGACGTTGATGCTGCCCCATTAATCAGGTAGCAGGGAGCCCTCTGAGCAGCAGCAGCAGGGCCAGCGTGCTCCGAGCCCCAGCTCCCAACACCTGCACTACTGGTGCCAGGTTTTTAGGGAGGAGGGGGAATGCTGAGGTTGCTCTCCAGCCAGGCTGTTACAGATGGCAGCACAATGTCCTGCCATGAGTGCTGAGGCACTGGCTGTCATCGGCGTGATGAATCTCTGCCATCCCCTCCGGCCATGAGGAAGGCTGATGTTGCAGAAGCACCCGGGTCATTTAAAAATAGAGGATATTTAGTAATAAATGAAGTGTTAAAGATGAGATACGAAGGGCTAAATTGTCTTTCCCACCTTATAGGCCCTTACGTTCTATGAAAGCATCTATCTGTGCTTTAATTAGAACGTAGCAGAGAGAGAGGAGAAGTAGCTGTTTTGAAATGTCTCTTTGAATATGAAATATCCTAAACCAGAAAGAAGCAATCTGACCCTTGTGTGCTTGCCCTCTCTGTGAAGCTGTGCATTTATACACAGATAGCCCTGCTGTCTGGCTCCTTTTTCTGAGAAACTTCATCATACAGCCCCCATGGAAACTCAGTGACATTAGTAGTAGCTTTAGCATCAATAATGATTATCGAAATTCTTTACAAGCCTGCTTTAATGCTCCCGGACCTCATTAGTTTTTCATACTTCATTAGGCCGAATGTCCTCATTCACAACTTTGCAGTTCTATCTTCGGTGGTTTTAAAATAAAGCCTTATGTCCTGTGTACTTCTTGTTGTTTGCTTCAAATCTGAAAACGTAGATATTTTGAAGTTATATATTTTAAAGCTTTTATGAATTTAAGTATTTCTGATTTAAGTTGCTGACACTTTCAGCAGTAATTTTCCAACGACAGCCTGATTGCCCGTGCTCGGAGCCGGCCGCCCTTCAAAGCATGGGTTGCTCTGGCGCGGTGAAAGAGTTTCAGAGCGCGGTTTATCCACCGGACTCCCCGGTGGTGGCGATGATTCCCGTGGGTTTCCCGGCAGCGCGGCGGGGCCGGGGCCGGGGCCGGGGCCGGGGCCGGGCGCTCCCCCGGGCGCCAGGAGAGGGCGCTGCAGCCACGGGAAAGGCGCGCCCGGAGCTCCCGGGGCTGCGCTCGGAGGAGCGCCGGGAATTCGCCATTCCAAAGGCAGCGATGCTCCCTCCACTCGCAGCTTCGGTGGCTTCTGCCGGAGTCACCGGCACGGAAACACCAGCACTATATCCAGAGAACCAGAAATAAGGTTTTTTTCCCCCCTCAGCTGGAACACACCGAAGTGGTGTCTCTCTCTCTCTTCAGCAAGTACTTAGTCAACGTGAAAAAAAGGAAGTCAAACAGAATTATGTAAAAATCACTGAACACGGAAAAAAGAAAAAGAGAACACAGCATCAAAATGCGTTTACATAAGGTCTGAAAGTAAAACAGAGGCAGTCTGTAGAAAGCATGTCATATCAGCTAAACTGCCCTGCAGTAGAAATTGCCATTTATACATAACAAAGGCAGGGCATGTGCAAGTACAGAAAGGGCACAGGCGGTCTCATAGCATCCATGGGTGTATGGAGTATCCATGGGTGTATGGAATATCCATGGGTGTATGGAATATCGGAGTGGCAGTTGGCTCCAGCGTGAAGCAAATCCTGCTTTATGACTGGAAGCAGATGGATCCTGCTCTAGGCAATAGCTCAGCGCCTAATGGGAGTGATGCTCCCATGCACTAATAACAGTGAATTGCAGACATTTTCATATCAAAGGTTAAGCCCTGCAATCCTGAGCTCCTCAAGGCAATGGCAGGAGCTGACTCGAGTAAGCCACACACTCGCTGGATTAATATTTTTGCAAGGGTGACCTGAATAAGGCCACCAATCTGCAGGCTGAAAAGGCAGAACATTTATGGTCTGGTTTTAGCTCGTGCAAAAAAGGGATCTCAGGTAGAACTGAATTAGGCACAACATCTAAGGATGAGGAAGAGGAAAGGTGAATGTGTGCACTGGGCCAACAGTTTGAATTTTATGCAAAGTAGGAAAGTAAATTTATACAGATTAATAGTAGTGAAACTGCTGTGGTATACTTGATGTTGCAACTTTTTCTTGAAGTACTTGGGGAAATTAGCGTGTTACAAGAAGTAAAAGAAGTTAGATTTTTGTTGGGCTTGGTTTGTTTAGTTTATTTTTTTGGTGACCAGTAGTTAAACTATTACTGTAGAATTTATAATACGTACCAGCAACTGCTTCTGTAAAAGGTCTGTTCCACTGTTAGTTTGGGGAACAAAGAAAAGTCCATTAATTTATCTTCTTAAGACTTTTTTGAATTTTATTTTTTTTTAAATTAAAAAATTTGATTTTTTTTGTTCCCTGCACAGGGCTGAAAAGGTCACCAAGAGGGAGAGAAAGTTCCTGTATAAGGAAGGACAAAATTTATATATCAAGGGTATTACTCAGTTGTACTGCTTTTATTACTTTCCCATTTATTTAAATTCATGCAGTGTTCTTGGAGCTTGTTCTGTGAAGTCAGTGCTGACCCTTGGAACGAGTCAGCTCAAGCAGTGCTTTAAATTGCATGTGGGAGTGAAAACTCCTTATTGCAACAAGTCTTTGTTCAGCATCCAGCCCTTGGAGCCCTGATCCATAACTGCTCCATGGCACCAAGAGAGCAGGGGAAGGTTCTGCTGCCTTGTCCAGCTCCCTCTGGGCAGTGACACAACACAGGTATATAGAAAATAATCTGTTGAGGGTGAATAAAAGAGAGACAGCAGAAACTGGGAAAAACTCTTGTCTCATTTCTGACCACTGAACACTTTGCAGGTAGACAGGAAAGCTATTTACAGCTAATCTGAGCAAGTTTTGGACTTTATACTTGGACAATATTCTTTGTGCCTTTAAGTCCCATCAGCTTTTTTGTTGTTTTATCTCTTGGCAGAGCATATTCACATCTCTCTGCAAGTTCTCTCCAAGATTTAAAAGAAATAGTAAAACATAGTCAGGAAGTAATGTCTTCCTGTACTAAACCTATTTAGCTTTGTACAGATTCATATAATTTGAGCAACTGTGATTCTTCCTGTCCTTTCCCTCCCAACTCCAGTCTCATAAACTTTAATTCAATTTTTGCTTTGTCAGGAATTTGCTTTTACATACTTTCTGTTTGTTTTGGCTCCATGTCCATTGCATTGTGATAAGGCATCTTATGATATTCCATGGGATCTTTCATAACGAAGATCTCATGACACAGTTTTCCAAGTCTGGAACTGGTGATCAGACTTGCTTGCATGTCCTGCAAGAGGAGACTGTCTAGACTGTGGGAATGACTGTGATGTTTGGATTGTGTTATTTCCATACCGCTTGGCATGATGCACTCTGTAGTTAGTCTGGAAATTAATGAAAGTGCCAGGCCTGCTACAGGGCCTTACCTGGCTGTGAAGTGGCTTTCCTTCCTTCTCCAAATTGCATGGAAAGGTCGTGCCTTGCTGTGTGACTGTAAATAGCCAGGTGCTTAAAACCCCTCCTCACTACATTCATTAAGGGTCATGTTCTTTAACTTTGGTGTCCTATAAGGCCTGTAATTACCTTTGCCACCTAAATCCTTTATAATCTTGGAAAATATTTAATTTCTGATCTAAATAGCAAATTTGTAAAACAAGCTTTGTTCTGACTCTTCTGCTGTTTGTCTGTTTGCCTATATGGATAGTGAGCTCTTTAGAGAAGAGGCAGGGTCTTCTAAATAGTGCAGATTGATGCTTGGATCCTGAACTGCTGGTGTGCCATGAACAGTCACAGCCCAGGGGCTTGGAATGAATAGTGAGAGGGGATTTGGCTCAGTGTGCATTGTTCACACGACTGCCATTGTGTAATTACATCTTTACGATGCACATTTGTGATTGGCATCCACGATGACATTGCTTATTTAGAAATACTTTCTGAGCGTTGGAGAAAAATCATTATCTCTTGGGAGCATCCTGTTCCTGGTGGTGAGTATTAAAAAGCACCCTGAGGCAGTGGCTGGCACAGTTTTCCATTCAAGAAACTTTTTCCGTGGTTGTCTCTAGAGGAGCAGGTGAGAATTTCCAGCTGGAAAATTGTTGGAAATCTTGAGTTATGTACTACTTCCTGATGTCATTCATAATTAACCACCTCAAAAGGGAAAACTTGTGATGTAGGAGATATTGTCAGAAAATACATGCACTGTATGAGAAGTTGATAATTAATTTCATACTAAAACTAGACTTTGAGAGTTGTGAGCTCTCACAGTCTAAAGGCAGGTTCTCAGTGCTTGTGTCTTCCATCAGTGGATAAGGGAAACCTGTTCACAAATAGGTGGGAGGAGATAAGTGGGACTCAAGGTGTGAAGACTGCATGTGGTCACAGATCAGAAGGAAGAGCTTGAGAAGGAACACGAGCAGGTGAGCAGAAATACTCTTGTGACCCGCAAGAAACAAGAATATCAGCTCTGGAAATGTGTTTAATGTGTAAAGGGAGACAGGAAGGAGAAAATGTTCTTAGTTTTGCTCTCTCCATGTAGCTACTGGCTTACAGCTTGATGCCTGGGCAGGAGCAGGACCATCAGTACTCCATAGCATTGGTCCCCACGGCAGCTGGAGCTGAACCAAACCCTTGTGCACCTGATTCCCAGGAACCCAGCTCTGCTTGTACGGTCATTTGCAGTGTGGGTGGTTCTTCTAAGCCCCATTTAGACAAGTTTGTTCATAATTCTCCTGTATTGATTTAATGTCAAAGTTGGAGGCTTGAGTGAGTGACAGGAGTTGTTTGTTTTGGTAAAATATTGCAAGAATCCCCAGAAGCACTGGTGAAGAGCAGATTTCCTGTTCTGCAGATGTGCAGCAGAATTTATTTCTTACCAAAGCTTAAAGATTACATAATTACAAAGAGTTTGCTAACCCACTCTCCATGCTCCTTGTGTTCAGTGGGCTATACCCAGACTGGCATGGCTGGGACTCAGGAAGCCCCTAAAGCCTTGCTGAGCTGCCCTGATTCAGGGCAAAGGGGTCACTCCCCTGCTTTTACAGGTTCTGCCCCAGTGAAAGACAATGGAGCTACGTGTGGAAATCATCTGAAACCTTACTGTGCTGGCCAAAATGTACCAAAAAATTTAGACTGACTCTCCTGATTCCTGTTTCAGTGCTCTACGTGGTAGAAAATGCACTTGTAAAGTCCTGAGTTTTAATTGTGGGATTATGTGTTTTATTGCCCAGGAGCAGAACTTATGCTCAGTCTAAAAGCTGCTGATTTTTTTCAACTAGTGCTGAAGGTGGAAGTGGCAGAAGAGGGGAAAGCTGCACTACTTAATTCTAGTAGTTAGTATTAGAAAAGGAAACATATTTACTTTTTTCTCTTCAGGAATATCAAGCTAACACAATTGTCAACACTCACTATTAAGTTGAAAAAAGCCAGATTTTTTTTTAATGTCTTAAATGAGATGTGTATGTGACTATGTGCAATTAATAGATAAGGATAAACTAGGGTTAAATCCAATAAAACAGATATATCCTGCATGAAAAGATTAATGTGGTAGTGAAGACCAGAGCAGTAAGTGTCAGAGTTTTTATATGTGTTTCTGACCTTCAGCTCACAGGTGTATCCAGGCTACTTGTTCTAGTAAGAAAGGGGACTAAAGGAGTAGCTGAATTTGTTCTCTGGCAACACAAACAGAAATTCATATGGACCTATTACTGAAAAGTGATAGTGCAAAATTATATCAGGTGGAGAGACAGTCTTTTAGTTACTCCATTTTGACCAGCAGATGAATTAAAAACTGCATGAAAAATTGTTATTTTATTTTTTCATGTTCTGCCAGGTACCAGCCTTTCAAACGTGGGCTGGCCCCTGAAAGTTGAGTCAGTTCTTGTGTATGTGTGTGTTGTCAGCTCTAATAAAGACTTTGTAGTGACAGCTCTGTTAAAAATATCATAGAAGATGTGCCAGCTAACAGAAAAACCACAGCATTTCCCTACTGCCTATGGCAGTGCCTGCAGTGCTAGAGGGGTGGATATGGAAAAGAGACACATTTGTCAGAAATCTAAAGCAGTAGGACTCTGGAATCCATGCGAGGAACAGCTGAGTCAATAAGGCATCTTTTTTTGCAGTTACTTACCAACCATAAATGGACTCTACAAGTGGACACAGGAAAACTGTAATAAGATCTGACATGTTTATAAGGAATGCTATAAAGAGCCTGAGGAAAAGAAATGCTGTATGGAAAGCTAGCAGCAAATAGTGATGCCAGAGATGTTGAATGTGTCAGCTGAGAAAGGCAAAAAGAAAAGTGTGTGTGAAAATGATAATATTAGTATATCCCAGATTGGTGGGGGTCTGATGGCACTGCAGACTGTTTTGAGACACATTTCATGACCAGCATGGTTAAGTTCTACTTCTCTCAGCCTCGCAGATTTTTTTTAACCTTAGAATTATTTCAGTTATCTCCTTGATGTCCTATTTATTGGCAGGAAAAAAAACATTAATGAGAAATGCAGAAAGTGAAGAAGCCCTAACACTCCCCAGCATCAGGGATGCTATACTAGCCTGTGAGTAAATCCCAGAGCTCCCTGGAGCAGAAGGGTTCCACTGACCAATCCATTAAAGCCAAGTAAAACTCACAGAAGTGTTTTCCCCTAGTGCTTATCCTGTGTTTGTCCTGCTGCCTTAACTCCTATCTCACTAACACAGATCCAAGCAGGAAACGCTTGATTCAGCCCCGTGCCCATTTGTTCTGTGAGCATTCAGTCCTTCAGAAAAGAAGCCATTTATATCATCTAAAGGCCATGTTGGTCAGTGACAGGGGAGGCAGGCACACAGGCACTGCAGATAAGCGGGAGGCATTTAGGCTGTGGCTGTGTCCCTGCTGGGGGCTACTGTCACCCACAGTGGGCTGGGATTACGCTGCTGCTCCATCTTCTGCTTCGTTGCACCACCCAGGGTACTTCAAAGCCCTGCTGGGGACTCAGTTAAGCCTTGCCTGGTTCCTGTGCTGAGCCTCAGGCAGTTCTCTGCTGTCAGCAGAGGCTGGTGACCTCCAGCTGCCCATCAGGAGGGACCAGTCTGGGGCAGTGACCTTGGCTACCAGCACAGCTGGGTCTAGAGGAGACCTGGTGGCTGAGCCCTCCCTGCTACTCGTGCTCTGGGCCTGTGTCCCTCCACTCACACTTCAGAGGGTGTAGCAGTAAATACTGCATTGCTTCATATAGATTCCATAGGTTAAAATCCATACCAGCTGTACAACTATATTATGAGTGACACATCACCTTTCATTGACTTTTTTACCTGTCCCTTTTCTTCTGTCCCTTCACATATTGTGTTTTATTTCTTCTGGGCACTATTTCGCTGTAACAATTTCCCTTAAATGGACAGGCATCAGTGTTTGAGAAATCAAAGTCCAGCATGACTGTGAATTCAGAGTCTTCCATTCATTTATCTCCCCCCGCTCTGCTTGGCCTTCATAGCCATTTGCAAGTATGAAAAAAATGCTGTTCTGTGGTAATGTTTATATAGTGGCTTATCAAAATATTGTTACCTGGTTAAAAGGAACTTACATCTTCTGAATCGGAGCTGACCAATGTTTGCCACAGTTCATGGAATTATCTTCTACAGACACTCTGAACAATGCAGAGAGGACCTGGAAAATGCCTAACTTTTTAAAAACACTTTTGTAAATTTTTCTTAGCTGTGGAATACCCTGGTTTTCAGAGCTCAAGGATCCTCTTCACTCCTTCCTCCTCAAGTCTACTTCTAGGCTGAAATTTCATCCAAACTGACAGCAAATACCTATTACTTAGCTATAAAAGAAACCAATGCCACATCAAAAATTAAATGTAGTCTCAGCAAGTGCAAGTGTGGAAATTACCCTAAACCATGTGGCCTAAGGCTCATCTTGTGCACCTACACAGAGCACAGTTGTTGCTGTAGGTCACAAAAAGTCCAAAGAACTTGTGATGTACTTGAGAGAACTTCACACAAATCTTCTGGCCCTTGCTGCAAGACTTCTGATCCAAGAGGGAGTTTCTGCTTGCCAGATATAGGCAATATCCCGTGAGGTCAGGCATATCCTTGTATCATTTATTTCTTTCCTTTGTGAGTAGGGATTTTGTTCCATGGTCTGTCTGTTCAAATAAATCCACTAGAAAATGGCTAAGAGGCTTGCAGTCTGTCATCAGTAGAACATTAGACTCTGACCTCTCAGAGTATGAAGGCATATAAATGCAGGCTATACCTGAGTTATAGTTAATATTTTGGTGCCGGTTTTATTTATTCACAGATGTAGTTTTGTTCTTATGAAAAACTCAAGTTCCAAAACCTCAGTTGTGTTTCTGTAGGCTGGAGCTTTTGTTTTGCCAGACAACTTTTTACCTTCAGTTTTCTGCGTTGCTACATTGATATCCCCTCAGGAAATGTTCAAGAATTGCAGATCTGATAGAAAATTGTAGGACAATCAAACAACTGACACTTTGCTGGCCCAGGTGGGTTGGCTCTTGCAAGTTGTTCTCTACACACACTCTTTTGTGCTGTTTTATGGTTCAAATACCATTATTATAAAATTTCTGGAATCAAACAAGTGGGAAACATAGACAGAGACTGGGGATTTTTGCTTGTTTGCCACTGAATTAGAAAAGGCTCTTTGGAAAAAAGTTACCTTGGCTATAAAACTTTGTTTCTAATAAGAAGATATTGTATATACCTGGTATAAAAAACCAACCAAACAGCTTTATGCCTAGTTAGAAATCTTAATGTAATGCAAGTCACCTTACCAGAAACAAGCATGTAGCAAAGGGCTTGAAATTATACTTACCCATTGTAATCTCAGATGTTTCTGGGAATTTTTTTTTTCCTTGTATCGCTTAGCAGTCTCACTGTTTCTAATTTTGGTATTGACAGAGTTTTTAACTTCACACTTTTGAATACTAGGTATTCATATAGATTATACCTATCTTAATAGAGTTTGCAAGTTTTTATTTGGACTTGAAAAACTTATCATTATGTTTAATTTAGAGAAATGAGATTTCTTTAATTGCTGTCTGTAAAAGCTATTAGAAGCTCAATTACATTTGCAAATTCATTTTTAAAAGTGTTATCATTTAAAGACTGCTAATTACAAAAAAAAAAAAAAAATCATGACCTGACTATGTGGGACTTTGAGGTTCACCAATCGTATTCTCTCTACACCCCTCCAACTGTAAGAAAATAACATTTAAAATGGAGAAATGAATTATGCTAAGAACGGAAAGAAGTTTTCAAAATCAGGCTATCAGTTGTGAATTTGAATAAATAGCAATGGTTTTATTAGGGAGACAAGAATTTCAAAATATGTATTACTTGCCTACATTCAACAGTGCAGATATGACTCAGAGATGAGCTTTAAGAAGCTGAGAGAGTGATGGCTACTGGGGTGCAGGTGTTCCACCTGCAGGAAGCCTCCCTGAGCATGCACTGCTCTCAGGGGCTGTGTGTGAGCTCCGTCTGTCTCCAGGACAGAGCTGAAACTGAGCTCCCCTCAGTCTGTTAATTCCTAGAACAGTATGAGGGGGGTTTTTTGGTATTAAATGTCCATTCCCCAAGGTGACTGTGATTTTGTGTGGCCTGTCATTGGGTGTTTCACAGAATTTAAGAGCTGCTGGGAAGGCAGAGCTCCCTTTTGGAGCCCTGGCTGTTCACCACAGCTCCTGGAGGGGATGGGCAAACAGTTGTGCTCAATATCCAGCTCTGAGCCAAAAGGTTTTATGAGTTATTTTTTTTCCCTTGTAAAATAAATGTTATCACAATTCCGGCTATATATACAGTACTGCTGGTGTAATAGGCTGCCTAATTCAGATTAATTGTGGGCTCGCAATGATAAAGGAACTTCAGCACAACAGTTATTCTGTTGCACAGATGCAATTAAAACCATATCAATGCAGTATAAATAATGCTAAATTAAGTTGCTGTCCTTCCACATGGTGGCAATTTTGAGCTAGTGCACAATGAAAGCTAGCATCTTATTTTGTTCAGAAGGAGTAACTACACCAAGAAGCAGTTTCTAATTTCCTTGAATGGCTCTGGAGCAGCATTATCACCCAACAATATGAAGTGTGTAAACTACTGTCACTAAAATATCACTAATAATAATAATAATGAGCATTTCCTGTCTTGTTATTCATCCTAGAGGCAAGCAAAGCTTGAAGTTTACATCTGAAAGGCATGGTCTACATGTCCTAGTCTGAGATGACGCCGAAGAGGCAGATATGCTAGCATATAAAAATTTCATAGTGGAAAATGAATTATTTGCTTCAAATTACTTAATTTAAACTGGTTTCAAGGCATTTTTAGAAAATTCTAAAACAAACTATTTAATGTCAGTTAGATTTCCCTGAGTTTTTTTGGGCAGCCTGTCATTTTGAGAGCAGAATGCTGTTCTAAAACGCTATCATTTTTTCTTACTAGTATGAAAAAGCAAGAAGATACCAGCCTAAAATTAGGATACTGCTTTTTATACTATTTATATCTAACTGTTGCAAAGCTGTAGCAGGAATAAATTTTAAAAAAAAATGGTTACATCATAAAATAATTGGGGAAAAAAGTAGAAGCTTAATATAGACCAAGGAAATTTCTTCCTTAGCTTCTGTAGTACAAGTCTGTCAGATGGAAGGTGAAATGAAAAAATTCATTTTGATTGCAAAGCAGCCACACAACCTCACCATTAACTTTCTTATTTTGAGGAGAGGTGGAAATAAAGCTACCTCTCCCTCCATGAACCCTCCAAGTGTTTATGTTATTGCTGTTTTTACTTCACTGTGCTTTAAGTACACCTGTAGCTTCATCCCTGGCAAGGCTTAGGGTGTTGAAGTGTATTTGTCAGTATTCCCAGTGTAACAAGGAACAAAGGCATATTAACTGCCACTGTTGGAAGGCCCTGCTTTCAATAGCTGGTTAATCTAATAAGTTTTCTTCAGTAAAATGATTCAGTTGTAAGCAGCCTGTAAAAATTGTAATAAGCACAATAAGCAGTGCACTTCTTTTCTCCCCATTCTTTGGGGTAATGTTTTTTCATGCTGACAAAGTCCACTACAAGGAATGCTGCAATGTTCTGCAAAGTTGTTTGTCAGTGCCTGGGTTTATTTTTGCAGAGAAGTATTGATTACAGAATGAGAAACATTTGGTTTAACAGGGATCGATGAGTAGCAAACAAAGGACACTGAAGTTTGACTCATTTTAATTTGAACAAAAATACAGTACCCTGTGCAATTAATAATGAAATAAAAAATGATATATGCTCTCTGGTTTTTAATCACATTTCTTCCTTGTCATTTTTGAGTGAAATAGGTTTAGATAAAGGACTGTAATGTCCTGTGTGCTGGATTTGGGACCAGGTTGCACATGGGGAGTTTGGAGGGAGAGCACTGGGCTTTGCAGCTCCACCTGCCTCTGGAGAGGTGAAAATCTCACCAAAGAGATTCCACCCACCTTCTGTATAAGGGAGATGAGGGCAGACCACCTTGGACTCCTTGATCTGCTTGATTTGCAAGACCAAACACAAGCTCTCACAAAATACCTGTACACAGAGAACATTTGTATTTTCCTTTCTCCAGCTGCTTGGGCTGTGGGCAGCTGGGGCTCAGGTATATTTTGTGGCACTTGAACAAATACCATTTGATCATCAGGCATTTTGTTGGGAGAATTAAATATTCATTGCATCAAAAAGAATGAGTTACTCTGTTAAACCAACTGGGAAACCAAGTTGCGAATTCCAGTTCCTATTTCAATTAATATTTCATAATTAATTATTGAAAAATGGAAGTGCTTTCCCATCCCTCTCTCATCTCTTGTCCCAGGCTGTCCTATGGCTCCTGCCTGCAGCAGTCTTTCAAAAGGGTGTACAAGGGTGATAAAAAAGTGGGTTTGAACACTTTGAATGTGCATATTTATTCATAAGAGTATTAGGCATTGACTTGCTAGTAAAACTAATTTTCGTGTGCTTCTAGTAGCTGCTATTTGTTTGCTTCCTTCAGTTATCATTGTTGTCTACTCTGTTGCTACATTCTCTCTGGCTTGTGGGATGTTGTGTTGTAAACCAGGCTATGAGTCTGTTAAATTATGACTTTTATGGCAAGGTGTCAGAGGCACAGCATCAGAAAATGCAGTAAAAGTAAATACATAAGGACTCAGTTTAGGTTAGCAATGACTTAATGGTACTTCAAACTCTAAACCAAAAAAATATTTTAGTCTTTTCTTCCCATCATTTAAATTCATTGCAAAGTATCTGTTTGAAACCAATATTAATTACTCAGAAATTGTGACCTTCTATAGCAAATGCTTTAAAATAGTTGTTAAAAATTTAATGTGAAGGTTATTAGCCTGATTTTGAGCAACATGAAGCCTGTGCTAAATATTCTCATGTAGACTTTTTTTGACAAAATATCAGTCCCCTGTTTGCATAATTAACAGTACCATAGTAAACCCCTTCTTACAATGCACTGGGAAAGCAGGATGAGAGGAACCTTATTTTTACTTAATCAGTAGCTCTTTCCCCTACTTCTAATATAACCTTAATGATGAGATTGCATGTATGCCCCTCTTAAGACATTTTTGATATTTGAACTAATCAGCCCAGTTGTATCTTACTGTTCTGAAGAGTTGCTTTTCATAAGACTCAAGGAAAAGTCAAACAGGAGGAGGAGGGAGCAGTTCCCAGTGGCAGTGTTGGGCTGTCCCTGATGGAGAGCAATGTCCTGTAGTGCCTTCATGGTGTGTATGGGTGTGTGTACCCCACCCCTCAAATTCTTCCCTTGAAGTCATCTTTAGTTTTATGTCTTGACATACAGCCATGTTTTTCTCTAACATATAGATAAAATTATTGATTATGGTGATACAATTTTTTAATGTGAAAGATAAGTTAAAAAATACAAAGCTCTGGTGGGGTGGGCTGACCTCAGCCTTGGGTCAGCTTTGCTCCTACTCCCCATCCTCAGCAGGTCCCGGGGGACAAAAAATCACAGAAAAATTCATACACCAACATAAGGACAGGTAGATGGAGAGTGTTGGAATGAGAAATCTGCTTGAGTTACTGAAATGCTTGACCCTCATGAGGAGCAATCACTGAGTATTTCTCTGAGTGGTATTGTCATGAAGCTGGCCCTTCTATTCTGATGAGACATTCGATGCTTTTACCAGCAGTAACAGGTAAAGCAGTTAAAACTGCAAGTCCCTAATTTGGAAGACTTTAGTGTCATCCATGTCTAGATTTAAAGTTAACAATGAAATAACCCTGAAATGAAAAGGAGGTAAGGCATCAGCCTTTCCATGCCAAACCTTGCCATGCCACACATTCCCTGTGTGCTGGTGTCAGACTGCTCAGAAGCAAAGGACCTGTTGTGCATCCCTCACCCTGCAGCACCATGTGCTGTGGCTGCCTCCCAGGGCTGCCACCTGCCCCATCCATGCTCGTGCTTCCTCACTCAGCAAAGCAGACATTGCACTTGGGTAAAATGTGAAAGAACAGGGTGCTGACATTTCTGACACATCCCAAGGGAATTAAAGGAGACACCAAATGGTTGAGCTCCCCTTGGGAGATGCTCATATGGCAGCACAGGGTTGGTGCTTACGCTGACGGCACAGCTATGAACCAGTAACTCTGAGAATAAATGGTGTCTCTTGGTCTCTTCATGGAGTGCTGAGGAACAAATCACATTTTTCTGTCAAACAAATGCGTTACTTCCAATCTAGTTATAAATAGTTTTCGTGTGTTTTGTTTTGATCGTGAGTAGCTCAGATTGGATTCCTTCCTTAACTTTTAGAAGATGACTTAACATGTGGTGCATGTCCCTGCCTGGATGAGGAATGAAACATTTTGACACGAACATTTCTACAGCTACACAAAAAGCTACACTTCTCGCTGAAGTGCAGGCTCTGGCTCAGGAGCATAATGAGCAGCCCGTGAAACTTTGTTCCACATTAAAATATTCTGGTACTTGCACAGAAGTATCAGTAGAGTTTGCTAACACTGTCTTTCACTCTAGTTTGTTCACGTGAATTTTTTGCCTGTTTGGAAAGTTACCAGGAATTTGACTGGGTGAGGTGATGAAAGTCAGGCTCTCTGGGGAGGCTGCAAAGGGGAAGCAAGAATCAAGTCAAGGTTGTGCTTCTGAGAAGGGAAGGGTACAGCTGTGCTGCAGAAGGCAAGGAGAGGAAGCAGGGAAAAATAGTTTGAGCTGAGCTCATGGAAAGAAGAATCTGCAGTTAAAGAGGAAATGGCAAGTGGGAATACATAACTTCATTGGAAGATGGCAATGCTTTTTCTGGTGTTAAAATGATCTGAAGCATTTCACATGATACCTTTTTTTATTTAACCTCTTCTTCACATAGCATGCTAATTCTATTACTTTCTCTTAAGCTCATATTCACTATAAAAAACCTTTAACCAGTTCTGTTTATTTCTTCTCACACACTTTTTTTTTTTGTACAGGAATAAAGTGGGGTTAGCACAGAGGAGCTTATAAAGTGCATTATGTCAGCACAAAATTCCTGCAAAGTTCAGGGATATGTTTTCTTCTTCCAGGAGACAAAAAAAATCTAAAAAAATCTCTGTTTAATCCTGGCCTTTCTGTATGTTAGGCTGACTTCTCTCTTCTGACACTTCATTATGGATTTTCTGGGTTTGAATAAAAATCTAGTTCTCTTTTCTGGTGGATAAGGTCACTACTGCTGGGAGCTACTTTCTGTGTGTAGTTTACTTGAGTGTTTTGTGTCCTGCAGACTGAAAACTTCCCAAGTGTGGGTGGTCTCTTATGCCTTTTTCTCCCCACTTCACAGTATTTAATGTCTGTGATCTGGCTGAGAACAGATCTGCTTTCTCCGTGCAAGAAATGGCAGAAGTGCTGCGAGGTTGCCAGTGAATTCTTGTGAAGAATCCCAGCAGTGAGGGCTGGTGGTGGTGTGGCTGTGCAGCTGTCCTGTGGGCAAGCCTTGGCCCCATTCATACATAGGAGGGTTTTGGTAGCTGGGAGGTGAACCCAGAATTTCAGGGCCATAAGTCAGTGCTTTTGTTTCTGGCCTTGTAGCCTTGTGACTGGTTTGTTGTTCATCCCTAAACCTGAAAGGAGCAGGAGTTTTGTACAGCAACAGTACGTGCTCCTATAGCTAATAATGTGTTGTAATTCTTGCCCCTGAGGTGGCTGAATTGGAACTGGACATTTAAGTCATTCCAGAAGTTCCTAATGTTTAGAGATTTTATTCCTGTAATGTTTTTGTTCTTGTAATGCAAATTTGTGTCTCGTTCAAGAGTACTTTTCTTAAGGTAACTCCTACGTTCTTTCTTCTTAAGAAAAAGATCCCCATGTGGATGTGCTGATCTTTTTGTGTAGGATGTTAGCACAGACTTGCCCACATAATAGGAGAAGATGGCAGCAACAGCATCCTCTTACCTATCAGCAGGAGGTAAATGAAACCTAGGAATAGCTTGCACAGCTCTTTGACCTGTAGGGAGAAGTGAGGGTTTGTGAATCTGTGCTGTCTATGCAGTTCTCTGCCAGCAGGGTGGGTTTGTGGTGAGCAGGAGCGTGGCCGTGCCTGTAGGTACAGCACAGTCCTTCTGCAGGACAGAGCTCTGAGCAACCTACAAAAACACCCCGGCAGCAAGATGGAGAACAGGAGACTCATCTACTTTCCAGAGACCTTTTGTGTCTCCTACCCTGCAGAGATCTGACTTTGTTCATAGTGTAGGAAGATTTATTTGAGGACCAGAGCATGGTCAGTGTAACAGACAAGCAGAGGTAGTTGCTGTATCACAATAAGATCATTGTGGCTGTTGTGATGCTGAATAAGCCTTGAAGGCATGGCTGGGTCTCTGGTTTACAGTCCATTGTTGTAGTTAAGCTTTACTGTGTCAGGTAGCTCAGGCACAGCCTTGAGTCAGCTCAGCCACTCAGGTGTTCATAGGGGTACCTGAGTTTCCTCCAAGGTGGCTTCTCAGTTCCTGTAGAAACAGCTGCAGATTTGGTTTTAAGTCCAGTTTTAGTAGACACCAGTATCTTCTGAATGCTTTTGTTAAGTCCTAGGTAGTAATTATATATATTTCTTTTGTCATTTTCCATGTTACCCCCTGACTCAGGAGCCTCCAGACGCCCCTTTAGCTGCAGTGAAAGTTCCCTACAGGAGAAGATGCTGACAGCAATCAGCAAGAGCCTCTGGAGCAGGATCATTTTGAAGCTGGCATTGATGGGATCTAAGCTGGAGCAGTGCTGACTGCTGTGAATTTTCTTCCCCTATCATTAGCCTGAGTTATCCTCTGTGAGCCAACTCTGTCTGTCTTCTGCCTGGTGCTGAACTCTGCTCTTCCTCCTGTGGCAGAAACAGAGGATTACTCAGCACCTGGCAGGACATGGTTCTGTTACGCTGAGGACAGTGATCGGATAATTTAGTAAGAACAATGTATTTATTTGCCAGTAATTTGTTTCTTGTTGTGCAGTTTTCCATTTTCCAGGTATTACATATGGCCAACCAGACAGAACCCCTCTGTTCTCCGAGTAATTCCTCTCATTTTTTCACAAGCATATAGATATTTCATTTAAACCTTCACAGCCTCCCCTTGTGGCATCTGCTTATTTATCACTGTCTTTAAGATCCGTTTTCCACTTGGCAATGTTCATATTTTTGGTCCCCTGGTTACTGCTATTGTAAATTATTATCCAGTAAGATTTATAGCTGTGAGATTTGTACAAATAGCCTGTCTCCCCCATTTAATGGCTTATCTCTAAGATACCTTTGTTATTTACTAATGAAACTGTACGGATAATTTCTATATAGATTTTTGCAGGTATGTCATGAAAATGTAGGTCAGACATGGAACTACGTCAGGCTGTGTGACAGGCTGCAAATCTCCCTGCACCATAGGCACAAAGCAGATGGGTGGGGAACCCACTGTGGCTTTACAGTGACCTGACCTGTTCCTAGGCAGGGGAACCCCATCACTGGCAGAGAATAATGCAGTACCACCTAAAATCCTTGGGGGTTTTATTGATTTGTTATCTCATTTAGGTTCACAAGGATAAAATTTAATTTCATTTAATTTCTGCTTAACAGGGTCACATTGAAAACACTGTAAATACATTTCGTTAATTGCAATAACATTTTTAATAATTTTTAGGTTAATTTTTCTGTTCCTCTTAAATTATATATGGCCACTATTGAAAAAGGATTTAAAAATCTTTAGGTACCCTTTATATGACATTCTTTCTTTTTTTAGAAAAAAAAGGGTTGGGCCATGACATACGTAGATTTATCCAGGTAGTGCTGTATGTTGTGGGTTGAGTTTTTGGGTCCTGTGTTTTAAGAATTAGAAAAATCCATATCCTACTTCCCTAATGACACCTTTTTTGCTCTCATGTTGATTTGATTTGTACTCAGTTTTTAAAAATGTATTCATTATCATAGCATTTCACTAATTCAAATAAATTCTATTCTACTGATAGGAATCCTCCTCTCAGCCAAAACAAGAAAACCAGTGGCTGCAGAACCAGGTTATTTTCCTCCTTGTGAGGCTGAAGCATTCAGGGATGGGTGTCAAGTTGTCCTCTTGACTTGTTCCATGCTTCCCATGTCTGCAAGCAAGATGGCTCACAGATCTCAAATATTATTTTTATATTTATTTTGAATGTGAAGAAAAAGCACTTTGAAGGAGAGGATGGGTGTTTCTTTTTCAATTTGCTGACATCCATGAGTGAGCTGAGGAAGGGTAGCTCAGTGTGATGGGATATCCTGAAAAAATTCTTCCCTCTGTAACATTGCTGCACAAATTGCTGCACAAAAATGATGGCACTGAATTAGAAGTTTATTTTTTTTTATTTTCTTGATGATTTTTCCCTAATTACATCTTGGGGGTTTTTTTCCTGAAAGTGTGGTTTCTTTGTAAAATTAATGAATATATTTTATGGATGGGATATCCTGAAAAAATTCTTCCCTCTGTAACATTGCTGCACAAATTGCTGCACAAAAATGATGGCACTGAATTAGAAGTTTATTTTTTTTTATTTTCTTGATGATTTTTCCCTAATTACATCTTGGGGGTTTTTTTCCTGAAAGTGTGGTTTCTTTGTGAAATTAATGAATACATTTTATGGTATTTTCAGCGTGAGAAGCTGATCCATGAGTTGGAGGAGGAGAGACATTTGAGGCTTGAGAGTGAGAAGAGGTTACGGGAGGTGACGCTGGAGTCGGAGCGCAGCAGAGCTCAGATGCGGGGGCTGCAGGAACAGTTCTCCAGGTATGCTGCACGAGGAAACTGCATTCAGAATATGGGAAAAACACACTTGGGTGCAGAACCATTTTACTGACCAGTTCTTAACTCCAATGGATCTAATCTAAGGCAAAAAACTGCTCTCCCTCTGAAATTCTGTGAACATCACAGGCTCTTGGCTAAATGGTTGTTAAAATACTTAAAAGGCCTATGCCATCACTTTATGGGATAGTGAAAATTTTAATTTCTAGGGATTTCGCATTTTTTAGAATTCCCAATAATTTTCGAAGTGTAGCTCTTCACTTCTTGAGAAGTGCATGCTACTGATAAGCTGTTTGTTTCTGTTAAACAAGAATGGGTTTGATCAATCTGAATAAAGAGAGGAAGAAAAAGTGAAGCCTTTTGGCAGCTTTGGGCAAGCTCATCCTGCTTGGAGCTGCTTCAAATCTCTTGCTGCACTGCCTGGGCCAGAGCTTTGGGCTAGAACAGAGCTTCATTTACAAGAGAACCAGCTTAGAACAGGGCTTAACACAAACACATTCATATGATAATAGTAAGGATTTGAGTTATTTATTGTTTCCGTGCTGCATGATGAGATCTTGTAAATAAAACAGATCTTTTCATTGTTTTTGTCAAATGAACAGAAACAAAACAATCCAAAAAACCAAAAGAGACAATGGAATTTCATGTATATTTTCCATCAAGACTGAAATATTAACTCATTCCCTTAGACTGGTGAATTGTTATAAGCTCAAGTTCAGTTTAATAAGGTGAAAAAAACCTGGAGGGTTATTTTTTTCGTTGGTGATGTTTCTTGGGATTTTCTGCTTTGGGCATTTTTTGGTTTTGTTTTTTTTTTCTTTTTCCCTCAGTGTTTGCCAGGCTGCTTCTCTGATTTGAATCTGGGTTTCTAGGCAACACTGCAAAAACCATTGATAGCAATAATAAAATTTTTTCTCCTCTGTTATTTTGTGTTTGGAAAAGTTGTATTAATTCTCTTCAGAATTCAAAAAACCATTTAAAAAACCCCACAGTGTTCAGTTAATTCTGAAATTCTCCATAAGAAATGCAAAGGATATTTCTTTTTTAGTTTTCTGTTGTTCCTCTTCATTGATCCTTGGTTTCAATTTTACTTATTCTGATGAGACTCCTGGAGTAATATACACAAAATAAATCCACCCTGTGGGTATTCCTGGTTAGAACATTTCGCTCTCTTTTATATTAATCTTTGTTTAAGGAAGAATTTCCCAAGGTTCTGATTTTAGTATTATTTTTGCAATAGCTAGAAACCTTGGAAATTATCTTTGAAGGTGATGGAGCCATGGTTAAGAAAAGAAGGGGTGAGGGGGAGCCAGTCTCCAGAGTGATGCTCCCAGTACCTTCATAGAATTTTAACTGTTGCATATTCAGATCTTTTCAGGAGAGCTCTTCATTATTCCTGTGGAACTGCAGTAGCCTGATTCATTCCTACCATGTTACTGAAAAGAATAACTATTTTATTAGTCAGGATCCCTGAAGTCCACTATCTCCAAATTAATCCATTCTTTTTCTTCCACTGCTATTTGCAGTCGAGCGTGCTCACGTCCATTGAGAAGCAGAGGGATGCAAGTTCTTAGAATTAAAGTTGTTTGTCTCTTTATGTCTGTCCCCCTGATTTAGATAAAGGTGAAGGCCCTCTAAATCAGCATTATGTTCTTTTTAAGGCTGCCTGCACGTTGGCTAAACTGTTTGAGGGCAAACTTAAGTATCACTTTTCATTAATGGCAACTTGGTTAGCCCTGTTATTCCAGTGAGGAAAACTCCTACATCAGACTGTGGTTTTATTTTAGTGCAGGCCAGATGCTAGGAAGAGAATGTGTCACTTCAATATTTGGTTTTATTTTAAAACATTATGATTGTTATGATGACTATTTAAAGTTATTTTAGGTAATGTTTAGTAGAATATTAAGATACTTGCTTACACAAACTGACTCTTTCCCTAAATCAGTGTATTTTTTTCTTACCCTGCTTGAACAAATAATGGAACTAGAAGCTGGATAATTTTGTTCTGCCTAGAGATTCTGTATTGTTTGAAGGACTTACATCCTTTTTTCTTAATTTGAGAACAATTAAACAGGACAGGACAAATGGTGATGGGAGGAAATGTTAAAATCAAGTGAATTGGAAGTGCTTTGGAAGAAGATGACTCAAGAATAATAGTTTGGGTTCAAACATTCTGTCTTTCAGATGTGGATAGGCCAATGTAAGAACATAAACTATAGCACAAATCTTTTAAATATGTGTAATTCCTAAACTGAGAGGATTTACGCAGACATTTCTACATATATTTCTTTACCTTTCAAACTATTTTCTTTGCATGATTGAAAGAATGAAATATAGTAGTTGGTGGTAATCTGTAAGTTGACCTTTGTAATCAGGAGAGCAATGCTTCCTATTCCTAAATGAAATTTGTGGAAACTTCAATCTATCATATAAGCATATGGTTTGAGATGGAGAACTTCAGAAGGTGAGGGCTTTTCTTATTGATTGACGTTTCTGTTGTTACCAAGTAAGCAATATTTCAGCGTAGTAGTCTGAAATAAATCGAAGTTCTCTTTCTTAAGACCTGCATGAATCTGACAGAGCCTGAAAGTGACACAGTAGTTAGTTTGATAAATATGTGATACCTGCTGAAAGAGCTTTTAAAACCAAGTTTCTTTTCCAGAATTGCAACATGTGTCCATGTAGTTTTAAATTTGCTTTTTAATTTTATTGGAGATGAAATATGTTTGAGGTGTGGAGAAACCCTGCAGGAAAAAATATTTAATAATAAAGCTGGGTTTTTACACTGCAGTTGAATGCAGTTATTTTTGCATTGCCTTAGTATAATCTCACCTTGAGTTGAAATCCTTGATGTTTTCTTTCTTGAACCCACTGAGATCTGTTGCTTTGCTGCAGCTGTTAAATTCCATAAGGCTCTTTTTGATGTGACATTGTATAGCTGCACAGCTCTCAAATGCAGAGACCTACCCCATAAAAACAAATCAGCCCAGTTTCCTCCAAGACAGTGCCATGCAGTCTGACTTTCCCATTTCTGTTGTACACTGTGTCTCATTTACCTCCTGGTTCTTGGTTTCAGCTGTGCTTTTCCTGCTTTCAGCATTTTCCTACAACAGTAGGAACAGAAATGCAACAACTCTGCCCACAGCAGTAGGTGTGATTTATGGTATCATTCTAAAAAGCACACTAATAGGCACAGTATAAATTGATTGCATTTCCCTGCTGTACATCAGTAAGCAATAGAACTTGTTGTCTGTTGAATGCATACAGTTCAGGTGATCCTAAACTGGGATTAAATGTTAAAGCAGTAAAAGAGGTAGTGTTAACTTAAGTTACTTTGATTGCTATTTTGGTCTGAATGAAACAAGTTCAAGAAACACTATGATAAAGTATATCTGGAAACAGAAATTGAAGAGCCCACTATCAAATCTTAAAATCCCTTTTGGGTAAATTTCAGAGACTCTTTCAATTAAGGTTGTGTTGTTTATTGGTACCAATGTCTGTGACTGGAAAATTGTCTTGGGCTTTTAAGAACAGATGTTATTGGAAAAGTGGGAAATGGTCCTTGTTTGATCTGCCAGGGTCATGTGAATGGGGTGAGTGTAATTCTGATTAGATTGAATATTCCCCTCACATTAATATTGACCATAGGGTTAATCCAGTTGCTTCTGACAATGGAAGAATGACTGCTACAACACTTGGCATAAAGTGTTGGCATAAGGGTTGTGTGGCTGTTGCTTTAGGCACATCCTTTGTGTTTTTTTCCAATTATTGAAAATTCCCCTAGCTCTACTCTGTCTTGTCAGCAGGTGAGTGGCAATGGTAACTGTTTTCCTCACAGCTGTGATGAGGAGATTTTTATGCATTGCATCAAGATGTTGATGTTGAGTCATCCCATTGTAATTTCTAAGGTCTGCTCGATCCAGAGGTCACACCTGCTTTCACCTCTGTGACCTTACTGCCATGACTGGCAATCCACATCCAGCAAAGGCCATGTCTGGGAAGTGAACACCAGCTCAGTGGGTCCTGTGTTTGGTCACTTTGTCTAAGGTCAACCACTAATAACATTTTAATCTAATTTCTGGGGAGATTTAAATGCTCTTCTGGCAGCTATTGATGGAATTCCTTTGATTCTGTCATAGCAGGGGTGAGTAAGATACTGTGTGGCAGTTCACTCCTTTCCTCAGTGGGAGATTTCAGAGGAAGTTGTCTGCAATTCTCCTTTGTGTAGTTCTGCAGCAACCTCCTGCCATTCTCCCTGCATGGCCTGGGTGAAGGGTTATTGTGGGAAACAGGTTGGCCAAGAGGTAAATGGGGGAAGCTGCTGGGCTCTCCAAGCCTCAGGACATGGTGTGAGTGCTGCTTTTCTGGTGTGCTCTGACCTACTGCTTAGGATATTGATCTTCCCTTTTCATTAGAATTGACAGAGTTAGAGAAGGAAGTTTCATTTAGATTAACACTGCTGGGGTGTGTATATTAGTATTTTTATTTATGTGCATCTACAACACTTAGCTGCTTATTTCATCTATAATAGTTACTCAGAACTGTCAAGAACTATTCTAAGTAAGATCAAGGAGCTTTTGTTTGAATAGTTTTCATCTGACAGAAAATAAAGGAATGGCTTCACTAAACTCCTGAAACTAAGCCCAAAGAGGAGATTGCCCCAAGTTTATATGGAGTTTGACCCCATGCAGTTTCTGGGCTACTTTTTACTAAATATGGTGATTTCCTGTTGTTTGACCAATAAAAAGTAAAACAGAAATTCTATAATTTTTCATACCAGGCCCAATTTTTTCTACTCTTTGGTTCTGTGTATGAATATGGTGGTTTTGGAAGTACATACACATAAGAAATACCTTCAATGAGTGTGGTGTCTCAGTTTTCTTCAAAAACAAAATTCTCATTCTCACATTAGAAAGCATCAGGTTGAATATTTTCATACTGAATATTCTCATACTGAAGTTCAGAAAAAACAATGAGCAATGAGCTCAGATTGACTGCAGAGAGTAACTGAAGAACCAGGGTAAACTTGAAACACAGAAGTCATGCCAGGACCAGAAGTTACAGCAAACTGTATTGCATGATGTGTATTGACTTGTGCAGCACTTTCAGAGAGCAAGGGTTGCTTTGCTCCAGGCGTTATTCAGGATGCACAGGGAGGGACCTGCAGTTCTCCCTCTTCTCTGCCTCTGGAGGCACTGAGGCTCCATTAAGGGCCAGCCCTGTTTCAGTACCCAGTGTAAATCATGTGGTGGTGTTTCATGACAGCCCTTACTTGCTGAAAGCTTCTTGCATGGGGACCAGGGAAATGGATAATTTTATCTGCCACGGGCAAAAACATGGTGATATGTGTGCTCAGGAAATCCTGTGTCTGGTTTGTATTTATCTATGTGCTCACAGGATGCATCACTCTCATATTTCTGGAAGTTTGCATCTATTGCCTTTTACTGATTTCTCAGACATGAAATGATATTCTGCTTCCTGTTTCATTGGGATAGAAGTCTGCAAAGACTATTCATGTTTAATCATGTGAAAACCAGATCCATCTTTCTGAACCCAAATATGGAAAATTCCCTACTTCAGATTGTTCGTCTACCTTTGTCTTTTAAAAAAATTATCTACATTTCATAATATCTGTATAACAAAGAATGTTAAAAAAGAAATGGAGGAAATACCCAGGCAGCGTGGTGATAAAATCCTTACAGTGGAATAACACCATGATGAGTCACCTTTGAAACACTGTTATCATTTACCATTTTGAACCCAGTAGTTCAAAGAGATCTGTGTGAATTGAAATTATGTCCTAGTAAATCGATTAGAGGAGTTAAACTAGGTAAGAACAGGTGGTAAAAAGGCCAGCAAAGGACAAGTATTAACTTAGGATCTGTCATGGATGACTCTAGTAAAATAAAAGGCTGTTTTTAAAAGCATCAGTCTGGTTTGAGCTACAGGACTGTCCAGCAGAGTTGTTTTCTACACCAACTCAGTGACCCTGTCTCTCTTTGAGTTCTTGTCCCAACCTGTAGTGTTGTACAGTAGCACTTTTTATTAATGACCCTTTCCTGACATGGAAATCACAGGAAAGTTTTCAAGCCTGCTTTGCATGTGCCTGTCACAGCTGGTGGTCTGTCCTGTGCTCCTCTCAGTCACACACAGGATGTCCACACTTTGAGACTGATTTCTTCAAAGTGAGCATTTACCCTGGAGAGTCACAAAGACACATGTTTAAAATCAATATAAATAAGACTGATCCTCTGATTTCGTTATTAGCTTTGATTGCTACCCAAACAACATGGATTTATCCCATTTTAGTTTACTGATCCTCTCAGACTTGTGATTTCTTTTGCCAAATAATTGAAAACCCATGCTCAATATGCAATTTGCAGATTATAAACTGTTCCTCTTTACTAATGGATCAGAGAGAAACGTGAGTTTATGATCACAATTTTTGTGGCTGTTTTCCTGTTAGATGCTTGAGGTGGCTTGTATTAGTAATTTTTCTGTACAATAAAACTTGTAAACTGTAAATGCATCATTAATGGACAGTGGTGTGCACTCAGATTGATGGTGGTAGGTACAGAGAAAATTAAACCATGAGGGAATAATATGATTAAAAAGCTGACATAAAATCAAATGATCTTCATAGTTATACTTCTCTTTTATGAACATGATTGGAATCTTCAAAGGTTCATTGGCTGACTGAGTCTATGTTTTACCCTTACAGTTTTACATCAAACTAAACCAGGGAGCCTGCACTCCCCTTTTAATTGCAAGCAGATAAAATCTGATCCTGGAAAGTCCTCACCCTTTTTAAGATGCTGGTGTGACTTCTATAAATCTGATCTAGTGGTGCAATCCCTGTCCATGGCAGTGGAGTTGGAAGTAGATGATTTCTAAGGTCCCTTCCAACACAAACCATTCTGACCCAAACTCTCATTAAGGGCAGAAAGAAGAGAGTGTTTCGAGTACTTTTGGGGAGTTTAGTGCCTTAAATAATAGAGAGGTACAGATTTGTGGAAAAGAGGAGATCATGAAATGCTGACTGTTGTCTCTCTGGGTAGAATAATCGAGGAATACTTTGTTTTGTCTGGATTCAAAGCAAGGTTTTCTGGTTTTCATGTGCATATGAGGCAGGGAGGAGAAAAGGCCTTTCACAAAAGTACTCTAAAGGAAGTGGTACAAACAACAGTACAGGAAAACAGGCACAAAGATGTCCCTGTCTGGATACCACCTGTTGTACCCAAAGGTGGGCCCTATAGATTGGGACTTCTGCTCTCCTCAGTGAGAAACTTCTCTGGAATCATATCTTCACTCACAGTTTGAATAGCTGGCTTTCTAATGCTGTTGTGTGGGTAAAGAGCTGGTCCTTGAATGTGACCAGTACATAATTTGCAAATATAATCAGTTTTTCATCCTGCTCTGCATAACCTTTTAAGTATCTCCACTAAGTAATGAAAATAGAATTATTTATCTGCCTGACTTGAGGTGGTAATGCATTTTTTCAACCTAGTAGCAATTCCTAGTCTGCATAGATTGGATTGTTTCACAGGAGAATTATTATGGTAATTTTAATTTTATCTTAGAACTTGTAATTATTCCATGGTATTGTTCTAATGTATCAGGCTGTGCAGCAGTTCATTTGTTTTTCAGTGCTCAAAATTGGACAGGGCAACTTAAAAATTTAGTTTTAATCTTATTCCTTTACCAAAGCATTTTGGATGTGTGTTTTCCTCTATGCACACATTTCAAATACAATTATTAAAGGTTGCAGTGAGTATAGTTAAAGCTGAAAAGCTATTACACTAGATGCACACTTTTGTGGAGTTTTGGTTTTCAGGGTGTATGATAAACATTAAGAGATGGAATTTGTTCTCCTTGTATTGGCTTACAGACCTAGTTCTTCTAATCATTCATGCCTTACTGTGACACTGCATTTTCATAGTTACTCTACAAGTCTGTCCTCAGGGACTTATCTCCTGAAGGCAAAAGGAATTTGTTTCAGCTTCATGGATGTTGCTTGTTCATTTTCTTGACATATTTCAAGTAGAGGAAAACATGGATTTAAAAAAGAAAAAATGCTTGGTTTTAGTCCATCAGTATCAGCAAGGACAGCTGTGAGATCTTTCTTCTGATTCTCCCCAGGTTGATCTAGACTTAGCAGAGGGAAATGTCCCTTGGAAAGGAGCAGGCATTGCCTTTCTTAAGAATGAAACATTGAGGGACAAATGGAACAGTTTTTAAAGTCATCTGATGATGACTATTCAGTTGAATTTAAACTATTCAAATAAATAAGGAAAATGGGTGGACCAGATCCTCACCTGCTCCTGAAAGGGGCCAGATAACTGCACTGGAAATGTCACAATAAGAGTCAGGTATGTCTGGCTTATGGCAGGAAGAGACCTCAGTAATTACCATGGGCTTTGTCTGTAAAGGGTTAATTGCTACAATCTTGATAGTTTTTGCAGTATCATTAATCGTCCTGAACTTACATGATTAATATTGTTATAACTCCTAACTCCACAGGGATTCTGTCACAATTTAGTAAAAATTACTGTCTTCTATTTTAGATAGTGTCCATTGTAGAGCATTGCCAAAAATTTTAATGTGATTATCTTTGGTCATAATGTGTGCTTCAGTTTTCAGATACTGTATCATTTGTGTACAAATGTAGATTGATTTGGATGATTGTTTCAGTTTAATGTGGTTTTAATTCTGTTTGTAGTGCCCACCCCATAATCTCAAATTTTACGAATTGGGCACTACTATCCTTCAATCAAACTTGTGTATTAAATAGCATTAATTAAATATGTATTTCAGAAAACATCCATCTTCTAAGCATGCAGTATAATAACTACAGATAAATTAACCTGAAAGCATTGTCCAAAAGATGTCAGTTGAATATTGTATTGCATGAAACAATGACCCCCTCTTGTGACAGCCAGATAATTAAGGATATTCTGCAAAAGGATGCAGAAAAATTACAAATTCAGTTCAGAATAAATTGCATCATAGAGGTAATTTTTAGCCTTTTAGGAAGTTGTTGTACACTCTTAGTTACATTTTACCTTGGAGAAGATTTTTCTTCTGTATCATTGTGTTTCATGATAACTGAATCCCAGTTCAATTGCTTTCTAGGAAGATAAGGGGTTTTACTCTTCTTGGTTTTCACCACCACTCCAGATAGGAAGGAAGAAGTGGCATGCCAGGGAAGAACTGCATTAGTTGTGAGAAAAGTGGTTAGGTGGAGATGTGAGATCATGAGGCTTAACACTGCAAGGAACAGGGATTTCTGCAGTCTTGCTTTGGCACAGGAGGTTGTGCTGCATTTTAGAACTTGACATACCTTTTCCTGCAAGTGTTTCTGTTCTTCTGTATTTGTGGGATTTAATTGTCCATTTTTCCATGCCAGTACATAGCAGAAAGATGTGCATCGTGCCAGAACTGGAAATCCAAGCCAATTGTGTGTTTTGAACTGTGTTTTCATGCTCTAGGAATACAGATTAGATTATTAAGTTGTAGTCCCCTTATCAGTGTTTGCAAGCTGCAGTCTGTTAATTGAATGAATGTGACATGGGTTGAGACACTGCCTCACCTGATCAGAAGGAGACATTTTTCTGTCTTTAGCTGTAGGTTTCACCCTTCATCCTTAAGCCTTTTTGTAGGCACTGAGTTGGTTGTGGTTTTATTGCTGTGTTCTGTTTGTCTTCATCTGGCAGATTCCTTCCAGTTTGTGTCTACTAACCGTGAGAAAGCTGATCCTTTATAGCTCATGTGAGGAGAACAAGCAGGTAACAATA
>VZTR01024606.1:1717332-1733558 GCA_013400775.1 Chaetops frenatus | reverse complement strand
ATCTTTTGGACAGATTCCTCATGAAAAAGACAAGAGTAGAATTTAAAAAAAAAAGTAAGATTTTAAAGTGGTGGATTGTGTGTTGTCAGTTTGTTATCAAATTTTTTGTGCATTGATATGTAAAAGCAGTAGCTTAAACATCTTTGAAGACTCCTTGGTGGCATCTTTTATTGTAGAACATTATGTCCCTNTATGCCTGTTGGATCTTCAGGGTGCTTCCCTGGCATGTAATTCCTAGGAAGTGGCTGGAAAATGTGTGTGTGCTGCAATGGACTTAGTTACATCCATTGAGGTTAACTGAGTGCTTTTGTCACGTATAACCAGAGGCTTTCCTCTTGTCAGCTCTCCTTTCAGATTTCAAAATTATGCTGGCTGATACCATTTTAAGGAAGTTCACAGTGGAAATTTTGGTAATGGGAGTATTGATTATGTGTTCAAAGCATGACACTTGGAATCGTATCTTTAATTCATTTCTAAGGAAAGATTATATCTACCCCCTGCGGGCATTTTAGTAACTAATCTGGATGAATCAAATTCTTCCTGCTGGGTGTAATTAATTTTTAGGCCAATCTAATGTTTTGTAGGCTGCTTGTTTTGTACAGATCAGCTCGGTTGCAATGAGCCGTGAACTACAGAGTTTCTTTCTGGATATATCAGGCAGCTGAAGACATCCATCCATTATCTACCTATCTATCTACCTATCTATCTACCTATCTATCTACCTATCTATCTATCTATCTATCTATCTGTAGATGTATGTATTTTCCTGGTGATGACACTAGGAATGTTTTCCACACATTTTTGTGAACACTGTCTCTTTATCCTTGCTTCCGTCCACTGCCAGTACTCTGGGGAAAAAGATGGATGCAGAGGTTTAGGGTATTTCCTTTCTTTGTCTTGCTAGGTTAAGCACCTTTCTGAAGGGATTCTATAGATAAAAATTAATAAAAAAACACCCAAACCATACCAAACTTTGGTCATATAGAATATCTAGGGATATTGACAATAGTTTACATATTTTATTTATGTTTTACACATATTGTCCTGCGAGATGGTGAGAAGTTTGTTTAGACTACAGGCTGGAATTTCTTTACTTTTATTAGGCAGGTTTTGATGTAAATATACAAAATACAATGTTTAATTCCAGGAATTATATTCTTCCCCGTCAGTCCCTTCAAGTTCAACTTTTGCAGTTAATTTAATTCTCAAGGCAATTTTGGTTACAGAGCAGCTCTAACAGAGCTGCTTACATGGCTATGTGCCACCCACATAGTGTAATGAAGTAGTAAAATGGGAAAATTTATCTATAGGCATTTCTGTGTGTCTCAGCACTGCATAGAGTCCTAACAGAGAAATTCTGTGCTAAGTGTGCAGCCTTCTTTGTAAGTGGTGAACTGTATTCCTGGGGATTGTTTCAGCAAAAGCAGTGGCTTTTTTTTGGCAGGTGAAGTTAATGGTTTCTGACAGGAATCACTATGGAGGCTTGTTTTCTTCAGTTTGAGCTCTCATGTGTTAAGCTTTCACATGTCAGACTTAAAAGAACTTATCTGTATTTACAACTCAAGGACATATAAATAGGACAATTTTTGATACCAGCATTCTAAGGCTATTTTATGAATTTTCTGGGTTTTGACATTTTAAGTTTACATTTCAGTTTTTTGCAGTCTGTCATCTCAATCATTGTTTGAACCTGCATAAAAATTATTCATTTTTAAACCTAATTCTCTCGATGAATTTTCTTGTGCTTAAAATATCATGAATATCTTTTCTTCTTGCAGGGAAATTACCATGTATAAAATTTGGTGTTTAAGCATTGCATTCTGTAGCACTGTGCTCAGGAGATTCTTCATTGACCATAAGCCTCTGTCAAAACACAACTGATGCTTTTCAGCTCCAAAAATGACAAGACTATATAGGGGAAATCCAAATTTATCCAATTAGTCATACAAAATCTTTCCCAGTTATTCAGGAAATCTGCTTCTATGACTCTAAAAGGCTTAGCAAGTAGAGACGTCACTTTGGAGAACTATTTTAATTGAAAGGGTAAAACCCACAAACCAAAAGCAAATGTCAAATACCAAAATTTTTTCCGTGCCTGGGAATACAACACCTGTAACCTGTAATTGCTGAAATATGCACAAGAGGAAAAAATAGTAAAAGGGTGACAATACTATTTGTTGGTATAATTCCCAACTTCCACTTACAAGTGAAAAAAAATATTTTGTGGAACTGCTATAAAGTTTGTCATCAAAGTTCCTACCAATATAGTGAAAAGCAAGAAGTCTTGGGTTCTGCAGTTAAATATTCTATCTATGATTCTAAATTGTGAAATTTAGGATTAGTGCAGTATAGATGGGCAGAGTCTTAACATCCTCTGATTTTGTGGAGGATTATCAACTTGTCCAAAGACAAACACATGCCTACATCTGTTACTGAAACCATGTGAGATTAAAAATGGAATTTTCTTCATTTATAGCTTCCAAGAAGAAACACACAGGGAAGGTATTTGTTGATAAAGGGATTGAATTACAGAATCACAGCACCACTGGAGAAAAATAAACCAAGATTCTTAACCGTAAAGAGCAAATATTGCTATCTCACATTTCACTAGGAGCTTTTTTCTTGAGGTTTTGCTGTTATAGATCTGATAAGTAATTAATCTAGACTGAAAATCCCCCTGTAGTGGAGGACAGACCTCCTATGCCAACAGACACATAGAAGCAAAAAGATGTGAAGCTGCTTAACAGGCTGTCACCTCTCTCCTGTGAAGCCACACAGTCAGATAGGATGTGAATAGAGGTAGGGAGATATTCTATGATATATTTTTTGGCTCTCTTTGCACTTACATAATTCATAGGCATACATTAACATGCACATAAAACCAACCTTTCATAATACTTCAGAATCCTGTCTTTGTGCTGAAAGACATATGTGAATATAGATTGTAGCAGTTCCTGTGGCTATGGCTGAAGAGAGGAAGTTGCAGGTGAGGAAAGTAGATGTCTTCCAGCTGAGAATGGATGTGGCAGCTGATGTTGGAGTAAGTTATGTTAATGCACAGTTAGCATTTAATTTGCTGTCCACTGTCATTTTGTTAGGAGTTTCTAAGCAATTGCCCTATACCAGAAAATCATATCTCAAATACTTCTTGTGATTTTGCATGAGCCTCATATCAGTACTAAATATCTGATATCCTTCTTTTCTTTTTTTTTTTTTTTTCTTGTTTTTGGGAAACAGGACAGAGCAATCTTCCTATGAATCCATAAAGCNGATTTCAGCAGAGTTTCATATTTTTCTTGTGCAAGTTCTTGTCCTTGGCTGGTTACACTTGTAACATAAATTCTGGTATAATTAAAATTACAAGAATTACTCAAATCTTATTGGTTATTTAAAATGTTTTCAGCAGCTTTTTGATCTCATATTCCTTATGATACCAAGGTATTGAAGTAAGATCTCTTCCAGTAACCTGGATTTGCTCAGTGTAGTTCAGGCCCAATGCTTCTGCCAATGGGACTGTTCCATGGGATGGCAATATAGTTATATAGTGAGAAAGCCAAACCCTATTGTCTTGTTTTGCTTTTTAATGAGAACTTCTCTTTGCTTTTATTGGAAGAGGACACCTTATCCTCTTAGCAATCCCATGTGATCAATTTGCCAGTGATGGCTCCCATACAGCAGAAATCACAAGCAAAATAAACACCAGGAAAACATGTGGCAGTCAAATGTGTGTTTTTACTCAGCATGTTCTTTGGTAATATCCTAATTTGTTTCTTAAAAGGTTTATTTTTCTTTTTCTTTTAAAATTCTGTTTTTTCTTCTTCTTCCTTGAAGTTACATGCTGATGATCAGCATCTAGGTGATTAAAAACAAACTGAACAGTTTAAAAATACACTCCTGGGAGGGCTTTAATCTTAAGCTCATCAATTCATATGATGCTGTTTAGTAATAGACTACTGGAAACATAAAACAAAATTATACTTTATTAACTTGTTTTTACTACTGAATGTGTACTACTGAACTTTGTTACTTTATTATGTGATTTTCTTGTGTGTTGGCCTAGTGACAGTTTTCTTAAATTTCATTTCCTATCTTCTAGGGATGTGTAGATCTAGCACTTGACAAGTGTATTTCTTTCCACAAACTGCCAGCATCAAAAGAGAGGTTTACTCCTTTTGTTGACATAGATAAACCCTGCTCTCAACACACAAAAGAGCATAAAGCTCTTCTTGCTTTATGAAGCTGCAGTAGTGTCTCTCCAGCCAGCAGTGTCTTAGCACCACACCCCTCTCCAAGCTCTGGATGTGTGCATCATTCTTCCATCTAGGCTGAGAGGAGAAGAGAAATATTATGGAAATTACAAATGAAGATATGTCTACAGTTGTAATGTTGAGTCTTTATCCTATTTATTAGCTATTTCTTCTTCTGGAGAGAGAAGGTTGTGCCTAGTTTTCCATTTTAACAGCCTTAGGAACATCTGAAAGTGACAAGGAAAGAAACAGGTTGCAAAATTTCAATGGATTAATCTGTGCTTGGGCGTGGAAACTGGTAACTGAGACAAACCTTATCTCCAGCACTGATCAGTGTTTTTTGCCTGGTCTCTGAAGAACCTCGCATTAGCATCTTTCATGCCATAATTGGCATTAATAATGTGTTGTGATAGAACTGAAATGCCTCATTGAGCTGCATGCTCTCTAAATTTTTAGTGGGTGTCCCATTGCATTTACTGCTGGAAACTCCTAATGGCTCCATGCTGTCTCTGGGTCAGTCTGAAGGAGTTGCAGCCCTAACACAAGGTCACTGCAAGAGTCCTGTACCTCTTCCCTTTCCATTTAGTATTTCATGAGTAGGAAAGGACAAGAAATGAAATGTGTTTCCCAGCTTATCAGAGCTGTGAGGGGAGTTGCTATTAATTGCTGGAACAGAGTGATAATATTAATATCTTTGCCTGGCTGCTCCTGCATGCACAGTATCATATTAACTGGAGAAAGACAGCCTTTGCTGTCTTTGAGGAACACAGGCATGAATCAGTTCCACTTTCTCTGGGCTTTGTAGGTCTGTTGTATATTTGGAATGTAATAAAAAAAATGGGAAGGAATTTCAAGCAAACTAAAAATATGCCTGCAGAGGGAACGAAAACCCCAAAATTAGGTGCACAAGTTCCCACTGTGAGAAAGGTGTTTCAGAAGGGTGATTGAAAAGGTCTTCATGCTGAGTGAGATAGCAGCCAGAGCAGAGGGACAGACTGTGTCACTTCATAGAGCTCCTGTGTGTAAATGGGCACCACAGGTGAACTGCTCAGAATTTGTCTTTTAATGGGTTGCAGGAAGAAATGATGGTGTAGGGGATCCTCTCTTCTGCCCTCTCAGTGAAAGCAGCACCTGAGTCAGAACTGGAAGACACAGTACCTGCACCAGGCTCAGGGTGAGGGTTTCTGGCTGCTCTGCTCTCCTTCAGGAGGAGGGCCCCCAACTGGCACATGAATGGTCTCTTCATTGGAATACTCTCTTTTCCCCTAAAGCTATAGTTAGTTCCTTTTTCATGGGTCCATGTAACTGTGCAGTCACTGGATAAAAATTGCCCCGTGTCTCTCCTGGAACTGGTAATTTTTAAGAGGCTTCTTGTTCCTCGCAGTGGCCGTGGCCTGTAGGTCAATGTAAGTTCCATCTACAGAGCTGCAGCACAAAAGGTCAGGATCACCTCTCTCTCCTCACACAGCATAAGGTTGTTGTGGCCATGGTTTAAGGCACTTCCAGCCCTTGGCAGAGCTGACAGTTGTATTCAAAGTGCATCCACCACATCAGTTCCTTTTTGGTGACTCTAGTGCTGCTCTTCTCCCTTCTGAATCAGACTCAGCTCTGGCTCAGGTGCACAAGCTCTCTTATCAGTCCAGCTCACACTGAAGTTAGTGGTGATGTCCTAAATTGTCCTTGGCATGGCTGAACTTTCTCCTCTATGAGTTGAATTTGGCTAAAGAGTAGAAAAAATGGCTACAATGTTCCAGCCTTCTGTGTATTGTGTACAAGCCTCATTCTGTCACGACTGCTGATAGCAAGGAATACAGTTTTCTAAGTTGATATTATAATGGCTTATTAAGATGGTTTATGCATTCACTTGTAGCCATGTTCTAAGGGAGACCAGTCTCATTATACATTTAAACTACACAATCAAATAATATTAAATTATTAGGAAACAAGTGATCTGTAAGAGTATACAAAGCATTACCAAAAGTAGGGCTTTTAGAACATTAAACCAAGGTATGAGCAAAAGAACCTGAAAATTTATTTTGAAACCTACCCTTTAGACAGCTTAGACAATGAAAAACTATCATTCAGCCAGGGGCAGTTTAAACAGCAAAGAAAACTGAGGTAAGATTTACCAGGCAATTGATGGTCATGGCCTGATGCCACATGGTCCTGACAGAATGCACAATTAACCTTTTTGTTTTATTATGTCTGCTTCAAATACCTGCAAGGTTATAATATTACCTTGGGAAAATGAATTTGAGTGACCTACAGCTAAGTAATGACATGAATAGTAACAAGAGATGATAGGTGCAGTGAGGAGATAACTATTCCTGCTCACCCGCTGAACCTCATTAACTGTGTATGTTACAGTATTGTTGGGGCACCTACTTGGTTAACATCTCCTTATTTTCTCCCAGTTTGTTGCTGGGGGTAATGTTAGAACTTTGCAAAAACATTACTTGGGCACACTTTGCCATCAAACAAAATTAAAGCTGTTGTGTTTTTACTTTACCGTGTGTTGCTTTCTAAAAGTATTACAAAATATTCATGTGTAGCAGCGATGCAAATCTGGGAACATTTCTCGAGCTTGTGGTCTGTTACTGTTCCTCAAAGCTCCCCATGTCATTGGGGAAGATTCAGTGTCTGAATTTCTGCCCATAAGCAGGGGAGAAATTGCTGTATCCATTTTGCCTTTCTAAAATACTTTCTTTTTGATTCTTGTAAGTTGAAAGACATAAACTCATATCACTTTGCTCTGCTTTTAAACAGAAGTTAATTGCTATTGCAGGATACTTGCCTTGGTAGCAAGGTTACAGCACTGAAAGCATCAACCTCAGTGTGGCTGAGGTTCCCACTGAACCAGTCAGACCCCCACAGTTTCCTCACCTGCTCTCAGTGTCTTTTCCAGACAGGGCAGCCACTCTTGTGGAAACTAAATTACCTCCCTGACACTTTGCAGGAAATGGCAAAAATAGAACTTCAGTTGTGGTTCCCAGCCAATGACTCAACTAATAAAAAGTGAAAATTGAGGATAAGAAAATGAGCTGAGAACTTGCAGAAAAGAGCTGGCCAAATTGAGATCAAGGAGCTGGGCTATACAGCACAGGCATGTTGATGATTTGGAGGAGCTGGTGACCAACTAACAAGACTGGATATTCTGTGATAGTTTTGTCTTACTGCTTTTTGAATACTAGTCTGAAAAGAAAATAAATGTTCTGTTTGTTTGTTTGTTTGAAGTGAAATTTCCTTATGGATGAATATATCAGTACCTTTTTGGGAAGTGTCTGTTGTGACTAATTTAGGGAAGCACTCTACATGGACAGTGCTGTAGGTAATGCCTCTGAGAGAGGCACCCCGTTAAAAAGCTGGGGTTACTAACATTATGTTTTAAATAAGGATTTAAAGCAAAGGTGTCAGATATTGCTGATTTCTTTTCCAATTGTTTCCTTGGACTGGAGAGAGCTCTGTACTGACCTGCCACTGAACCCCAGGATGTAGCTGTGTCTGACCTCACAGATGTGCATTTGTACAATGGGCTCCTGTTCATGCCTCAGGTCTTATTACAATTGTTGTCATCAAACCAGCAGATTTAATATGATAACCATTGTGATGTTACAAAAATATTGCTGGTGGTGGAAAAAGAAGCATCTTTGCCTCTTCGAGTACCAAGATTAAAAGAAAAAAAATCTCTTTAAGTCCTGAAAATTCTACCTCAATCACATTCATGTGTCACAAACACTTGCTGTTTATTTTGTAGCAATTTGCTCCTGTGTTATATGAATTACCAAAAGAGAGAAATAGAGTGTTTAAGATGGGAAGAGGAATACATGAAAGGGGAGAAGAGAAAAAATATAACAAACATGCATGAAGAATTTTGTTTTGAACAACATTTGATTGTGCTCTTGCTTAGGGCAAAATAGAAAGACATTGCTGTTTAATGTATTGCAGATAGGCAGTATACCAAAGACAACCTGTTAATGTTGAGGTCAGAACATCTTTTTCTTCTTTATTGCAGTACTCTGCTTCTCCTAGCAATCCAGAGAACTTAAAGTTCCTTTTCTTTGAGGACAACAGTGGGATAGCATACCCACAAGCTAATGTAACATTCTGAATTACAAGTGGGAGGCAGGAAAGAAAACAAAAATTCCAGCAGTGTCTTTCTCTTTCTTGGAAGATCAGATCTTCCTGACATACAACTGCAGAGCAGTTTTATTCACTGTTCTGCAGCATTTTGAATTGGCTGTAATAACTGATTATTCTGAACCATTAGAGTGGACGGGCAGCCTTTGTGATGGCTCCTCGTAAATGTTGACTTACTGGTCCCATTTGAAAACAAACTGCTGAGCCATCTTAATGAGGCTGTCCTGCAGTGTGCACACGTTCCAAATAATTGAATTAAATTGAATATGAGCCCTATGTAATTACCACCAAATTTATTTGATTATATTCCCCACAGGGAAGGTAGATACAAAAGGTTTCAGTAATTTTAAAGCTCCTTGCAGTTTGTAGATGTTATGTCTCTGTTAATTGTGGGTTTTGGAAAATTAATGATATTGGAAATACTTCTGGAGTGCTTATGTCATCTTTTAGCATCATTTTTGGCAATAGCTACCTAATTCCAGATCCCATTTATCCTTTTCTGAACGTGCTTGTGTACAGTGGGTCTGGGGAAGGTTGTGTAGCAACTTGTGAGTGCAGAGTGGGGATGGACCAAAATCAGGCAGGTTTTTCCTCTAAACCTAAATGTTTCCTCTAATCCTAAATGTTTTTTAGTAATTTTCTTTTTCTTACTGTTCAATAAACCAATATTTGCTGATAATAAAAATGAAAGCTGAACAGAGGAGGTATCATCCTCCTAGTGCATTTTTGTATTGGTCATCAGTTCTATAATGCTCCTTTATGGGTAATATCTGCAAATTTCTGTTCAAAATGGGACACATGGAAAAAACCAAGTCAGTGCTAAAAGAAGACTATCTGTTTAAAAAGTTGTAAATTACTGTTAAACTAGTATTGTTGATTAAATTGGTGTGAATATAAACTTGGAAAATTTATACTCCACTGGTTGTTGAACTGGACCCATAATAATACAGTGATCAACGAAGTGATAATCAAAGTAAAACTTCAGGATAATGCAGAATAGGCCATCGGAGCATTTCCTGCAGAATATGTTATTGAAGTTTAGTAATGGATTTTTATTACATGTTCCTAAGTAACATATGCATGCATTATCTGCTTCTAAATTTAGAAAAACATGGCATTAAGATCCCCAACCTTGCTTTTTAGAGTGGTGAATATGCTGTTAGTAACTCAGATAAAAAGAAAGTGCAGCCATAAGTTCTTGTAAAAGTAATGCTAATTCTCTGGGATACCATTTTCTTAACTGTTGAAATAGAAGCAGCCAAAATATTTATGGAAAACTGTCCAGCAGAATTTTTGAAATTATATTCATGGGAATTTCTTCTTCTTTGCTATTTTTTCCTTTAACTGAATATTAAGTTCATGCAAAAATTTGGGCTAGCTCTGGATTTGAGTAAATTCAATCTGCCTATCATGTCTGTGGCAGCAACAGCACTGGACATGATCTAGAACAGGGACTGAGCTTCTGCAGAAATTTTAAAAAAGAGCACCGAGAAGGAAGCCCTGGAGCCACACTGGTAATGGGCACATGTAGTGGTGTAAATAACATTCAATCAAAATGACAATGAAACTCATTAGTAGCAAAGGTAAACTGAAAAGATTTTTCTTTAAAAAAAAACCCCAAAAGAAAATGAAAGCACAACCCACCACTTCCTAACTCTGCTGAAATGCCACCAAACTGGACCCATTCAATCATCTAGATCTACCTTTGAATGTTTTCCCTTTGAAGAAAGTTGAGGACCTGATCTGAGCTTTGCCAAGACTTGTGTTCTAGGAGGTAACATGAATTAAGCAATTATTTTAAAAACAATAATGAGTGGCGTTCTCCATCTGTTATTCTTGTTGCATGATGAAATACAAAGACCTAAATGCAGACATGCTCACCAAAAGAAGTCAAACAAGAAATTAAATATATTTAGTGTAATTAAATCAATTTTCTTTTAAAGTACATTTTTTTCTGAATGTGTTTTCTTGTCAGCATTGATACATGCCATGGATGGCAGAGTGATTTTAAATTGCCACAGGAAGGCATGTCATCTTATGGTGTAGAGCACAGATACCTGCTGAAAGAAAGACAGAAAAGTGACAGAATTGGACACCACTGGGTGAATTCTTACTTATTAATATTACCAGGCCATATAAAAAGTTTGTATACAAATGGGATTTAAAATCGTATTGAAAGACCTTGGCTCAGAGGAGGATTTCTTGAGTGGAGGATGGAACATTTTCAGCAGTAGCTGAAAGAAGCATTAGCTTCTGGTGGTACAGTGTTTTGAGAAGTCCATGCAAGAGTGATTTGCTGTATTTTTTGTTTATTTTTTTTAATAGGCAGTTTATATTCCCTGGCCATTGCAGTTCTGGTTGTGATTCACAGTGCTGTCCAAATGTCAAATTTATCTTGCAGAAGTGAAGCACTACTGACCTTGTGTTTATAGTTCATAAAACTTTAGCTATCAGTCGTTTATATATTTGGCATTTTATCTCAATTTTATGCAATGTGTGGGCAGAAATATATAAATTTTATATGAGATGACATTCATTAGTATATATACTTCTGAGTTTTAATAAAGCATGAGTGTTGTAATTTAGTATAATCTGTGCAGTCTGCATGGCTTGAAAACTTCAAGCAAAATTTTTCATCCCAAAGTAAACATGAGTGAAAAAATAGACATCGATAAATTTTTTCCCATGGTATTTTAAAAATAATTAACATTTGGAACTGGCTGTCTTCTAGCAAAGTTTAAGTTCAACTTCAATAACTCGAATATATTGCAATTTTAAGAATATTTTTTCTTCAAAATCAGACCTGCACATTTCTAAAACTTTCACATTTATATATTACTACACATTCATATAGAATGAGTAATAATATTTTTTCTAAAAAGGTTTTACATATGGATTCCCATATGTATGTTTGGACTCTGAAGGTAACCTGTTCATTTCTACTGCCAAACAAAATATCGTTATGATTGTTAAAAAGTGAAAATTCTTTCACCTATTTAAAATGCAAGTATTTTCAAGCCAGTACAATATTACATCATAAAATATTAATTTTCTTAGATCTACACTGATTATAAATTTTCAAAGCCCAGTTCAGAAGCAGATTAATCTTTTTTCCCCCCAAGCAATCATAGTTGGTGATTCTGTATTAATTTGTTGGAGAATAATTGTATTTTAAAATTGGGATTACAGAGCAAAGCTTAAACCAAACCAGTGAGTTTGTATTGTGTCTAAATAAAGGACTAAGATTTAAAACAATGGCTTTACATTATTAAAGAATGTAGGAGGAAAAGTATACTTGGTGTGATTTGGTAACAAAGGCCTAAGCTGGGATGCTGGGTTTTGTTCTGACTAACTTGTGAACCCATCCAGGTATTGCTTTCACTGAAATCTGAAAGGAAATTTGAACCCTTCTGACTGACTGACTCTAGGCAAGTTACCCACTTTTCCTGTGCCTTTTATCTTTACCAAAAATGAGAAAGCTTTTAGGACAAAACACAGAGTGTAGGAAGTGCCGAATGATTTTGGATAATTTTTTTTTTTTTTGATTGTCCAAAATTAAGGTTTTAGTACTGTCAGGTATTCTACAGAATACAGGAAAATGGGATTTTTATACTCACAGTTGAAAACTGTTGTTTATTAAAGGCATGCTTGTGCTGGAGGTACATTTTTCCTTCAGATTACTGTTAATACACAATCTTTTAGGTCTGTCAACCATTTTTCAGCCCTTAATGTTAACACTTAAATTCCTCCAGTTTGTATGTGTTTTGATAATATTTGTAAGCAGGTGCTTGAAACAACTCTCTTGACAACAGCAGCCTCTGATAAATAATTAATAATACTCAATAGTAAAATGAGTTGATTGCTCCCATTTTAAGCTAACAATAGCTTTTTCCTCTTGCTTTAATTTTTCATTAGTGATAGACTGAAAGACCTGTTCCCAAATGACTTAAAAATCCAGAAATTTTCCACTTGTTCAAAGAGGTGTGGATATAATCTATTAAATCAAGATGTATTTGCTCGAATTCTAAAAGATTTGCCTTTAGCAAACAGTGTTAGGAGTCAAACAGTGAAAGTGATCACCCCACCAGTTAAGGATTTGTCTCTTTTCCTCCCATAAGACTGTTTTTCGTTTGGAGATGCATCAGTGTAAATATCAAAACAAAAACGCCTATGTGAAGAAGAATGTGGCCTTTAATGTAAAATGAGTTACCATATTCCTTCAGCAATTCCAAATATTGTTGGATTTACAATTTTTCATTTCCAAACAGTAAGTTTATTTTTTTAGCAGGTTTAGTTTATGCAATTTGTAAGCCAAGCAATTTCTCAGAACATGCTGTGTGTTTCGTGGCTTCAGCAGTGAATTAGGGTTTGAGATCATGAAGATTAAGAAAATCTATTACACTTTATTATAGTATCCTGAAATCACTTTGAAGTGAATCATTAGCAATGAGCTTAACAAAGGTATAAAAATACTGGGCTAGCACTGTTCTAATAAAAAGTCTGTCAGCATCTTTATTTTGTAAGAATCTTGAAATGAAAATGCTGTTTAGAACACACTAATAAAACAGACAAATATGGATTATTTACAAATTGCTATTATAACAGTTATTTTAAAAATAAAGTGCATGTGGGTGATCTAAAGTAATTCAATTTCATTTTAGTTTAACTTTACACTCAAAGCCAGCATTGGATGTTCTACAAGATGACACTGCTTGCACCTGTGTTGGGTAGGATCATCTCTGCTGTGAAGGCAACCAGCAGAGAGCCACTCCACAACCACTGCTCTGGATGTGACTTTTTAGGAGGAATGTGACTTTTGCCCACTTGCTTTATTCTTCCCTTTGCCTCCTTTTGGCTGACATTTATCTCAAGCCACATAGGCTGGCAGGATCTGTGTTTTCCAGAGTGCAGCTCCCTTGGCGAGCTCTGGCCCACGTTGGTTTCTGTTTGGCAGAGCCCTCTCTGCCCACCCTGGCCTCTCCAGGTCACATCTATAATAAAAATCTTTTTTCCTTATAACTACAGAACACTGAAAGCTGAGTGAATTATTAGAATTGTGTCATCAAAGAGAGCTTAAACTAATGGAGCAAGCTGGAGTCTGAGATGTCTCCTGTGCCCATAGGCTGTATTGCTTTTGTGAAACTGCCTGAGAGTCCAGCTTTTCCTCCTGCCCAGCTATGGGTATGAAAGGATCTGACAAACCTTCTCCTCACATGATGGGAATTCCCTGTCATGCACAGGAGGTTCTGCCCTATGTAGCATTTTTGCTCCTGATGAATGTAGATGGTCCTTCCTTTCTGAAGAACAAATGGAATATTTAAAGCTTTGGCACTGGGAAATGCTGCTGTTCAGTGCTTAACATTCATTCCCAACATATCCAGCCCAGCCTCTCTTTCCTGTATCACTCTGACTTTTTTTTGTTGTTATTGGCCTTTTCCCCTCCTGGACATGGATATCTAAATTGATTTGCCAGGAATCAGTCTCCAGCATTGTAATGGTGTATTGTAAGATAATGATTGTTTTCTTTCAACTTTTAAAAATATTTAATTAAGTATTCAAAGGAATCTTTTTCTTTGTGTTGATTCTTGCTTAGAGGTGGAAAAAAAGTCCCTCAGGAGAACCACTAAATTATTTCTTAGCCAGGCAGTCTTGTGAGGCTTTGTTTCCACCAGATTAGCTAAAATACATGCTGTCTGTTCACTTAAGTCACAAAAGCCCTCACTCTATGAAATTAACTATTAAGTTCAATGGAATGACTTGTGCTTAAAGTTAGGCAATTTTGCAATAATTCATGCTGGTACAGTTTGAAACTAGTAGACACAGTAGTTTCTAGAGTCATCTAATTTTTCTGAATTCCACTGACATAAACTGAGACTCTTTCAAAATGCTGAGCTTTGTGTCTTACAGATATTTCTTGAAGTTTTCATAGTAGACTGCCATATCCAGTATCTGTTCTGTAAGTCCAGGGAAAAAGTGCTATGTTCACAACAGAAGGATTTTATTTGCTGAGCCAGATTTTCAGGTATCTTGACATAAATGTGTTTATTCCTGAGGTGATCTTACATTTTCATGGTAGCACAAATTGCATGGGTAAGTAAACTTTGAAGTAAACTAGTGATGTCAGTATTACATCTAATGTTAATTTCTGAAGCTAGAAATTTGTTAAATATGCTCAGTTTGCTGATTCTTGGTTAAACTTTTGCCTAGTGAATATATCAGCCTTTTCTCTGCAGCTGTGCTGTCCCACTTAGCACACGTTCAAAAGGCTGAGGATCTGTTCCCTGGAGTGGAAATCCCTGAAACTTTCTGTGTGCCCAAGTATGGGTTTATTCCAAGGGAGGATGGAATATGAGCTACTCTTTGGGTGCAGGAAGGTTGATTAAAGTTGTATCTTCATGATCTGTTCTGAATGCTGCTTGTGAAAGGTGAAAGCACAGAAATGAAGCTCTTGTCTTCATAGAGCTGGATGGCAAAGATTTGCATTTCTCAAAACTTTCAAGTTATGTCAGACCTGATCATGGAAACAGCCTTCCTCTTGAAGGGAGAGAGGGAGCTGATATTGAGCCTTTTTTTCTGTGTCTGATGAATCTTTGATTAGTGCTTCACTGGTATTTATAATCATCATAAAGCTGTTATGAAATAGAAACTGTTAAGTCAATTTTCAAAGGAAAAATCTGAAAGAAAGCAACAGAGGTATCATGACAGTGGGGAGTCTTGAAGAGAGGCTTCTTGATGCTTAAGCTGATGTTTAAACTGCTCAATCTTCCTTTCTGAAGCAACTGAGGTTTGAGTTGATTCTGTTCTCTCCTTTAGATATATGGATAAAGTAAATCCTAAATAGTTATGCTAAATATTTTCACAGAGGAAAAAAATTCCTATAGGAAATACTAATGAGCTTTGCAATAAATACTACTTTTATAAATGACCTAACCTTTGTTTCATTATAGTAATGTCCTATGAGAAGTAAACATGGTAATGTTCAACTAGTGCATTATTTAGAGATTTTTGGAGTATATTCTGAAAGCTTCAAACAGAGCCGTGCCCACGGGATTCCCATTAAACACAATGGGAGCCGTGTGGCTGAAATCCTGCAGAGCTGTTTGGAAATGGATCCCGTGCTGTGCTGGAGACAAATGATTAAAGAATGAGTGCTTGAACGGGGAGGAGGGAGTGATGTTGTGATTCTCCACTAAGGGCTGTAGTTAGACTGAAAATCCTTCTCTGAACTCTTCTTAAATGATCTGTTGGAATATCAGCTAATAGCTCTCCTGTTTCACAAAAGAAATTCCAATATAGTACAAATGGTTTAACATTTGCTCCTTAGAGATATCTAGATGTCCTTTCACGTCTCTTCTCCTTACATTTAACTTTTTTGTTACACTTTTCTTTTTCTGTCTTCTTACCTCTTGCTTAAATTTTTCATGTCTTTTTTTTTTTTTTTTTTTGTCCTCAAAGTTCTCTTACATCTTTTATGCTATGTTGTCTTTATATCTGATCCTCATGTCTTGTATTGTTCTCTTCATCTCAATTCTCTCCTTTCTCTCCTCAAATGGGAGCAGGCAGTAGTGGAAGCACATCCATGCAGCAAATATTTCTGTTTATTTCAGTGCAAATCCTACATAGAGAAATGTTCCCCTGTATTTATTCTTTTCGTATCCAGGATAATCCAATTTAAAGAGAAGAGCTTCAGTAGTGTCAAATTTGGCATTTTGAAGCTGTGTTTTCCCTTTGTTACATCATACAGTGGAAAATGGCTGGGACAGAATACTGTGTTTGGAAAGGTGGGGAAGTGCTTTATGGCACTTAACTTCGAGGCATGAAACTGTCCCTGCCTTTTTCTTT
>VZTR01024606.1:1577847-1717213 GCA_013400775.1 Chaetops frenatus | reverse complement strand
TTTTTTTTTTTTTTTAATTTTTTGGTTGGTTGTTGTTTTTTTGGGGGGGTTTTATGTTGTTTTTTAGTTTTTTTTTAATGAAGCTGTTACTTTGTCCCTCTTGCATTTCATTTGCACCTTGATATTTTTTTTCCCCTTTCTTTTTCTTATCTTTTTTTGCTTTTGATAGGCTTGCACACATACCGAAAGGGAGAGCAGCAGAAATTATTAATGACAAAATCCATGTCCTTGATTTTTTTGTGACCAGTTCACAATTAGTTCTGTGCAGCTCCTGTTTGTTGGTATCAAAGCTGATGGTGCTGTTTATGACACTACTGCAGCGCTCTTCTGCGTGCACTGTCATGTATTTTTATTGCCTCATTATCAGCTGCTTGGTTGTAGAAAAGCTGTCAATATAATTTTAGAGAGGCTACCACTACCTAATGACACAGGTAATTAAGCCCTTGGAGACCATTATTCTGATCATTTATTACTTGTTTCGGCCGCTTTGCTCTGCTGCTGTGATTTGGAAATCTAAAGCCACAAAGCTTTCATTCTGACATCTCTGGCATGACCTGCTCTTGTGGGTGTTCTCTAACCACCTGAAAATTAGGCTGCAGGAGTCATTATTTGTACATCTGAGGTTTCTTTAGTAGTAGATCTATGTTGCTGTTTACTGAATCTGTCCTGCAGAAGGATAAACTCCCTTTGAGCTTGGGCACCTTTGGAATAGGAACCTGTGCTGTTCCAGGCAGTGCTGCAGGAAAACCACCTGGAAGAAGGCATTCCTTATGCTCAGGAGAAAATACCTGGCATTCACTGTCCTCGCAGTCACTTTGGATCTTCTTTGAGGCAAAACATGTTGGAAACATTTTATTGATATATTTTTCATTCCATAAGTTGGTAATTTGGAGAGTGTAATGTGGAGGGTTTGTCATGTGAGATGGTCCCAGACACACAGGAGGGACATCAGGGCATTAGCTGCTCCTGAATCACAGCTGATCATCCAGAACTGCCTCATACCCTCTCTTTGGAATATATTTGAAGATCCAAAGCAAGCTCTCTGCTGAGGAGAAAAAAAGAAAGACAAATTTTCAATATACCTACAGCAGCACATTATCCCCCTTGGAATTCAAATATCGTATCATTATTTGTAACACAAACATCACTTGGTACAGTCCTACACATTTCATCCATCTTTGCTGATCTTATATTTAGAGGTTTTTCAAGAAGTCACAGCTGATGTGAAAACCTCCATTTTTTACTTTCCTTATTATAGTGTTTTTGAGGTGAAATTTGGAAAGGCTGAAGTCCAAAAATTCAAGAGAAATTATATTTTTTAAGACTGCCTGTTGTCTTTAAAAGTACTTTTAAGCAAATCTCATGCTTGGGAACCAGTGCATTGTTTCTTGATGTGTTTTGTGAACATCAGAGGGGAACCATTTTGAGGGAATCCCAGTTCAAAGTGAGGAGGTTCCCTCTCATATTTGGGTCTTGTGTAGTTACATGTACAGGACTTTGGGTCTTTGCAGTTGGCAGCACAAGTCACGAAGGGGCCAGAACTGTCATGTGAATTTGATTTTTGATGTAAGATTTAGGATATGGAACCAAACTAGGAACAGTTTCTAGATTTTTTTTTTTTTTTTTTATTTATTTATTTATTTATTTATTTAGAGTCCCATTGACTCCATTTGTAGTTTTTCAAAGTCCTTAAATTCACAAATAACATCGTGACATAATGCAGAAATTTATGTGGCTGTGTGAGGGTTTATGAAGCTGTGACTCAGAATTGAACAAGAGCTTTTTGGTTTTGAGTGGCTGTACAATTCTGTAAGTAACTTAAAACAATAGTGATTGGTCTGAATCAGGGTCCTGATATGCAAAATGAAATATGTGCATTTGGAAGAATTGGTAGCTATATCTTTCCATCCAGCTAAACATTTGCAAATATGGAAAAAACAAATATTTGTTTCAAAAGTAGAAAAGAAGAAAAAAAGTAAACTCCCACCATTATCTGAAATTGGAAGTATTTGCAGTCTGTTTGCATAGTTGCCTGTAATTTTTTCTGAAGCTTTTAGTTGTGACTATTTCTGGTGCCTCCAGCATGAATATAGTTTGAACTTAGGAGCATATGTTTAATATGACACAATAATTAACTTTCTGTGTGTGCCTGGTTCTATGCACTTAGAGTTAATGAAAATATTTCCTGTCCTAAGGTCCCAAATACGTTACTGGGGAATTGCAGGAGGGACAGCCCTTCCAGGTGAAAAATCCTTTCAATTGCTGGTGAGCAATTTTTCTGCAAGTCTTACTCTTGGACTTGATTTTGTTCCTCCATGCCTGTACCTTACAAAATCATATACAGGGCTGGTGATGGAAGACACCCATGCAGCCCATATGGCATTTGTCTATCTGTCAACACAGAAATAAACATTTCCACAGGTTTCTGTTGCCGTTCAGAAGCTTTTTGCTGTAGATGGAAGTTTGATGAGTGAAATCCGTATGACTGAGAGAGACAATGGAAACACTTCCAACATTTCCTGGCTCAGATGGTAGTTAGAGCAGTTTCAGAGAAATGTCAGGCCTGCCATGGCGTGATAACAGAATTCAGACTTGTGTGGGAGCAGAGATGTGCCAACGCTGAGGTCTTTCAAAATCCTCCCCTCATCTGCTGCTCAAGGCACTCACGTTGTTTTAAAGATACCTTGAAAATTTCCACTGGGATCAATGGCCAGTGGTTCAATAAAGTAAAAGTTGCAGTCAGTCTTTCAGCTCTGTGTGTTTTGGAGTGGTGGTATGGTCTAGGGGACAGAGAAGCTGATTAGGTTGTCCACTTTGGGGAAGGATCCTCCTCTGCTCGTGTGGCTGGAGCTTGAGGCCTGTTTCACTCCAGTGTGGCCATGCAGTCATTACCTGCATCATGCACAAGATACTTGTGATGCTCCTCATCCTCAGAGAGCTGCCCTTTGGCCAACAGGTAAAGGATCCTTTGAGTGTGTTTTGGAAAGAGGGGTTTGTGTGAGTGCATGAAAAGAGCATGGCTTGAGCTGTTTGGATTTGCCACAAGCACAAGCCACAGGACTGAACTGCCCAGGGCCTGTGGTGGGGAAAGGGTGGTGATGGTGCTGCAGAAGGATTTGCCTGGATATTTCTGGATTGATAAGCACCTGTGCTGATGAACAGAAAGAATAAATATAAATTATACATTATATGTGCATCTCTCTGCTGCTATTATGAAGGATGTTATTACTTTATTTTCCAACTGAAATATTAAAGGGGGATATTGAGCATTCTGCTTCGCCCAGCTCACTGCTATAAAGCTGGTACCAATGCTGTATCCTAAGCAGAACTGAAAACCCCTTGGGGTTTAAAGCCCCAGCATTTCCCATCTGTCAGTTCTCTTTTAAGTTTATCACATACCCATTTTCACTTCTCTCTCTCTTTTTAATCCATTTCCAATATCTAAATTCTTTGTAGAAGGCTGTGTCTGTCTCCTGGCCCCCCGCCATTGAAGCCATGGGCTCACAGCTGGCTGCAGGGGCTCCTCAGGAGGGGCATTGGGCACAGCAGGCTGGGACACAGCCCTGGGAAGGAGGGGCCACTTCATCCTGGGGACCAGCTTGGCTCACTGAGGGTGTCGAGGCTGTTGGTGTGGCTGGCAGGACACTGCACAGTCTGGAGATGAGCCTGCAGATCAGGGGGAGAGCTGAGGAGAGCAGGCAGCCATGTCTGTTCCTGATGGGAATCCCTGGAGACAGAGGGGAGTGAGCAGCATCTGCAGCTCAGACAGCCACTAATTTAATTGAAACCAGGTAGAGGGAAAGACACTCCTGCAAGGATGCAGTGAACAGGGACTGCTGGTGGTGAGCTTTTTCTTTCCTGTTACATCTTGTAGAGCCACTTTGATATTTTCCCTGTTTAACCTGATCCATTGCAGAACTTTGAATGGAGTAATGAGGGAAGTGAAACACAGGTAGCCCCAAACCTGAAGTTCAAACTTACAAACAAGTAAGGAAACAGATCTGAGTCAGAAAGAAGCTCTTTGTTTGGGTGGATTATGAGGTTGGAGAGAGAGCTGGGAAGCTTGGACAGAGGCACAGAGTTCTGCCACAAGGCCAGACAGATTGCAGTCTCCAAAGGTACAACCCAAGTCCAGCTAGTGTAGATACCAGCTGGTTCAGAGGTGAACAGGAGCTAAAAGAGCTAACAAACTGCACAGGAATCTGTTTCTCTGTTTGTCATCAGGTGGTAGGAAGTGCTGAGATAGCTCAAGGAGCTAAAACCCAGACTACATCTCCAGGAAATCTATAACTAAGAAGAGAAGTCAGGAGACTTAAGTAGGAGACAGGAAGCTTCACTCTTTCACAGATAAGGGCTGGAAGAAAATAATCCACCGGAGAATTTTAACCACACTGAAGTAACAACTTAAGCTGAAGATAGGGCAAGATCTGTTATTGATATTTTTCTCTAATACTGAAAAGAATCCTATGCCTGGTGCATGACATGAGAAAGAAAAAGCTGAAATACGAAGCTCAACTGCTGCAATAGGATTCTGTAGAAACCTCTGGATACAGCTCTGTAAGACTGAGTCAGTATCAAGCTGAAGGAATTCTTGTGGCATACATTTGAAATAACCACCAAGTACTGGCACATCAGCTTGAGGATGATGAGAAGGGAAGGTGATAGCACCTAGCAAGAGGTACCTGCCAGCCTGTGGAAATCCTGAAGGAAGTAGGTCAAGGGGGAAGGGGTTGGAGCAGTCATCCACCTTCTAGTGCTGGAAGAGATCCGTGCTACCTGTCCCTTGGAGGGAGAGCTGCAGAAAGGGCTGTGTGGGACATGGCTGAGCAGAGCGTGGGTTAGAGAGTATTTATTTATGGCAGAACTGGGAGAGGCACAAATCACATTTTCTGACCATGACTCTGATGCAGGATGGCACAAAGGACGTGCCTGCCTATGAAAGCGATGGTCCTGAGAAAACTGAGAGGAAATTTAGGAGCTTGATTGCCCAGTACTGATGCATCAACCTCAGCAGGGTCTGTCCAGCCTGGCCTGATTGAAACTGTGCTCTGGTACTTGCTGGGAGTTGCACCAGCAGGGCCAGGCAGGAGAGGGAGGCAGCAGAGCTGTCAGAAACATGCCATTGAGAAGTGTTAAAAGCAAGTCTCCAGCAGAAATAGAGAGGAAGCTTCCTCCTGCAGCCTTGGACACATGAGCATCTGTGTGCTGTGGGCTGCTCCATGGGCAGGGAAGGTTTCCTCCTTTCCATCGGTTCCTCTCTCCCCCTTGCCCAGAAAAACACTCAAATACAAAGCCAAAATAAATAACTTGTCTGTTGTAATTGGATTAATTTCCTGGTATTCTCTCAACAGCACAGGACAAATTGCATATTTTAAGTGTAGGAATGATTTTGGTTCAGGAGGAATAGCAGCAAGAACTTGTGGATCATAAATTCAAGTCCTCAGCTTTTGACCGTGATGTGTAATTAATTTTGTAAATGAATCAATTGTGCCCTAAAACTGTTTGTATTTCTCATCCTGTTATTCGACCTGGCATGCTGGTTCAGAGTCTCACTTTTTCAATGATAAAAACATCCTAATTCCAGCCTAAAAGTATTTCTATCAACTAAATTCCCAACTTGTTTTGTCAATCACTTGCCTTAGGTTGATGCTGTTTTCTTTCACATTTTACCTTTTCTCACTGATTCTTCTGTGTAAGTTATACTTGATCTCTTAAGTTTAAGAAGTTGTTTAGTCTCTTCTCATGGCACAGACTGTTATTTCAACAGCTCCAGAGCAATCCCTTTTGTGGAATCCTCTCTGGGTGAGCCACTCTTGAACACTTGTGATAGTAATTGTAAATATCTTCCAAATGGAATCCTGACAGTGCTTTCCACAGTAGCATTAATATTTTATGTTACTTAAATTCTTATATTTCAGGAACAGATTCTGGTTTCTGAATGCCTCATTTCTTCTTCTGTTTTGTGCTTTGAGAAATTTATCCTTAGGTTAGGGCTGTTGAAGATCTGTTCCCCTACACTAAACTGGCATTTTGTCAGGAAACTTACGGAGCCTATGTCAGACATGGTTTTAATTTATTTTTTCCCCTAAAAACAAACAAACAAACAAAATCCCCCTAGAGTTTTTAAAAAATAGAAGTGGAAAGGAACACTTGAGTTTTAAGAAAATGACAATTTTCCATTCAAATGACAGATGTAACAGAAAATTTAATGGCACTATGTGAGATACTTTAGATGAATAGACAGTAAATAAAATACAAAAGAAAAGGGCAAATAAATGTTCTTAAATAGTGCTTGAAGAATGTAGACACAGACGTGATGAGCTTTAGAGACCTGATTTTTCAGATTTTAACAGCTTGGTAGTTACATAAGATACAGAGAATCCTTGGCAAAACGGTCCAGCAAGAAGGCAGAATACACATGTGGGAATAGCTATCCTAAATGTAATCTGGAAGTGCTGGGTGTTGGATTGGGTCCAGATGGAATATTAGGATCAAAACCAAGAGCAGATAACCTTTTGTACTTACCAGAAGGGGGAAAAATATAGGTCAGTGTGTAGAAATAGCCTTTGATAAAGCTCACAATACTTCTGCCTCACTTCCAAAATTTGCATGCCCTTTGGTGGCCTTGCTCAGGGAGCAAAATGTGGGATCTCAAGCTAATTTATAGAGGCTCCGTTATTTTTGCATTCTTTAAATAGGATTTGTAGTAAATTTCTCTGGCATGTGCTGTCACTGTGGAGAATTTTATGGCTCATGATATAACAATTGCTTTTCAATTAAGGTGCCACTAATTCTTTAATCAAAAACTCTCATTCATAAGAAACAAGTCTCGATTATCCTCCTGTACCATATTTGGTCCTTCCTAAAAATGGACAACTGGGATGCAAGTGAAAAAGCAGCAGCTTACACCCTGCAAGAGCACTGGCCATCAGAGCTGTGCAGTGAATTGGCCTGTAAGCAGAATTCACCTCCCTGTTTGTCAGAACCTGGCTTGCTCTTCTTTTTCAGCTATTCCATGGGTACCCAAAGCTTGTGAGACGCTCCTGGGGCTGGGTTGATGGTGGTGTGGCCACACAATCTGTTATGTCTGTGGTTCAACTTAGTAGCTGTCAGCTCTGACAGACTTTCATGGTAGCTGCAAACAGCAAAACCACAGAAGTCTCAACTATCTTTAACTGAGCTCTTGGTCAGATTGCAAAGATTTTTGCTTAGAAATCTGGGTGCTGATGGGAGGTGTCTCTGATTGCCACAAGAAGCTGTGTGCTCGCCTGTCCCTGTAAGGCTGTTCAACAAGACAGACCTGTGGTCCAAAATAAATTATCTGAGTTTGAAGATCAAAGGACCTATTGAGTTTAAGAATTCAGAATTTTCCTGAGCTGGTTTAAGTGATCATAGTAATGTGCAACTATGTCGCCCTGTTTTTGAAAGCCTTCTGAAAAGTTTATATTCTCGAGTCAGATTTTCTCACACATTGTACTAAAAACACCAGCTTTGTTTACATTCCTTCTTGGAGAAGGGAATCTGATGGACTGATCACTTCACCAGTCCAGTTGAGAGGTGGGGTTTCATCTTCCCACTCCTCTCCCACTTTGCAAACCCCATAAAATTGTGTATCCACAATAAATGGCTCTCTCTTTTTTGGGGGCCTCTGCTGTTCTCTTAATTGTGGTGAAACCATGTCCTTCTTTCGTGCCCAGTTGCTCCAGGTACTGCACAACTAGACTTTATTTTCATTAATACTCTTAGGTCTAAATAGAAAAACTGATTTAGTGCTGGTTGAATCTATTCTTTCTCCCATTTTTGTGTGTTTCTTAATTTGGAAGAATGTTGTATAGGATTACAGTTGGAACTACATCTGCATAGATAAACACAATAATTAAGAATGCTATTATGCCATTAATTTGAAAATGAAATGGTGGGCATGTTAAGAAATTAAATCTTTCAGTGAGGACTGCACAGGAATTTATGGTGTGAACCAAAATGATTTGCTCTTTCATGTAAAAGGCATCTGATTAAGGTCAGGCTATGAGCAGAAACAGTTCCAATCTGCAACTGAAAAACTGCACCACTGTCTGCACTAGAGATTAGAGCTGGCTTGGTTTTATGCACATTTGGTCAACAGATGGTCAAACTATTCTGTGGGCATTCTGGCAGTGTAGAAGTCTGCACATCAATGACAAAAAAATATCACAGGAATAAGTAGAGTGTCAGTGTTCATCTGAGTAGAATGAACACCCAGTGTCAACTTCTTGAAAAGCAGAGTAGTGGGCTAACTTGAAAGGAGAAAACCTGGAATAACATCACATTGTTGCTAAATTAGCCAATGCTATTCCTTCTGATAAGACTGAAAGAACAGAAAGACTACGAGGCTTGTATAAAGATAATGTCATTGGCCTCTGGCCAGAGCAGTTAGCTAATGTTTTATCTCGCTGGATTGTTACCTTAGAAATAAACAAATATGAAAAAGATACACTATGAATAATTCTTCTGCTCAATTTCATTTGGAAAGAATACTACACAAAAGTCATGTTTCTCTAAACACAGTAGAAATAAACAACAGCAGGCAGTTCCTGGTCTGATATGCCCAGGAATACTGGCACGTTCTTCAAGGTCACTGTTATAATATGCAGTGTATCTCGCAGTATGATTTAAGGTATTCCTTTCTCTCTCCTGCTTTTATGTCACCCTTATTCCTGTGCCACAGCAGTTTTCCCTTCTCCAGCCCCTATTCCATCTGGGCTGTTTTTCCAGCTATCTCAAGGATAAGCAGTTAAGACTAGTTAAAAGGAAAAGAGCAGAAAATATGAAAGGGAGAGAGAAAAACTGTTGCTACACAGCTGAAGGAGAGGCTGTACAGGGGTGAGAATCTGTGTAGGACATGGGGAGTGGGGAGGAGTATGAGGCTCTTTGGCTGGAATTGTCACTCACCATTGAGTGACATCTCCTAAGCCCATGGCATTTAACTTCTGATCCACCTTGAATGGGACCAGTGTTTCCTAGGTGGCTTCCCTTATTCCTATTGTGGGAAGGAGCAGATTAGTGCTGTTGTCAGTTTTAAGATTCTTGGTGAATGTGTGTAGATCAAAGACGACTTTTGGTGGTGTCTGTTAACACCTTCCAAAATGGAGGTGCAAACCTTCCTCCTTTCCCTGATGGAGCTGAAGTGAATTGCACTGTCCTGAGGTGGTGGTACCAGATTGGAGCCTGCACTTGCTTTTAGACCAGTTTGCAAGGGCAGGGAAGGGTGAGTGTGTTCAGCAGCTGTGCCCCTGTAAACCAAGGCAGTGGCACAGGGTGCACCCATAACCCAGTGTGTGAGCAGCAGTAATGCACAGCCAGCCTGTCTGAGCTGCACAAGCCTCACTGCTGGCTCAGAGCACAGCTACGTGGGGGGTTTTCAGTCTGACTGTTCCTAAATGGCAAGAATCTTATCGGGGTGTTGTTTACACTGTTAACAAGGTGATGATGTCTTTTGCACACATTTGGTTTTAGTTTTTGTAACGGAGCTCCAGTAGGATTTTAACAATACAACTAATTACTGTGCATATGCAAAAGATAAAAGAGTGCCCTTAATGTGTTATTCATAACATGGAGCATGAGAACATTATAAGGCTAGGATTGTCTTTAAATATTAATTTCATGGTAGCCATGGATGCATTAGGCTCTTGTAAGGAACAAAAACACTGAATGCAACTCTTAAATTTTTTCCATGCAGTTGACTTTTATAAATATTTTTGTTCTCTAGAATGGAGGAGACAGTGAGAAATCTACTACAGAGCCAAGGATCCCCAGGCCAGCATGGAGAAGGAACTGTCAATATCATGAAGATATATCAGGTATTAGTGACTTATTACCTGTTTTCTTGTGATAGAAAAGTTCTTCAGACAAAAATCCCACTACTGAGATAAATGTGTCTGGCATTGTTTCCTCTATTTGTTTATTAATTATGAATACTTGTAAGTGGTAGTTGGTTCCACCTACTTTTTCCCAAGTGTTCTCTCAGCAGAGTTTAAGGTTTTTCACTTCTATTGTCCTTGTGTTATCTATGGTTTTTGCTCCTCATAGTTCACAGGGGACAAAGAAACCAGTTTTGAAACCTTTATTAAAGCACTTAATATTTTAAGTCGTACATTCCACCATCTCTAGTAAACATTGGTGGTTTTGACAACTTGACCTCCAGATTGTGATGGATAATTTTACCACTCATGTTCTTATTGGGTGTGGGGATCCCTATCAAGCTTCACAGTTTCATATCCCTGCTTGTAGCAGGTGTATTTTATCACCTTCACTGGAGGTAGAGAGAGTGGCTCAGGACCGAATTTAGGAGAGAAAGATTTTAGAGTTTTTTCAAAGGGAATCAGGTCTGTTTATAAGACAGAAGAGTTTTACATTTTCCTAGTGCACAGTTGCATTCTGGAAACAGAGTACCTGAGGTGGTGGAAAAGCTTTTAATTTAAGAGTCTGGAAACAGGAGTGCAATACATCTCAGTTAATCAAATATCAAGCACATTAATTCTTAAAAATATCAGTTAATGAAGTCACTCCTGTGCTGTATCTTCTTAAGCAGAATACACATTCTTATAAAGCATAAAATGCTGAAATAATGCATTAAAGTCTATACCAGGCAGTGATCCATTAGATAAAACACATTTCAAAAATTCTACTTATATTAGTTCATTCTTACAGCTGATGGATTAAAAATACAGCAATATAGCTAAACAAAAATGTACATTAAAGAGTATTTATCACTGTAATTAAATTTTCATTTTAAGCTTGGGTAGAAGAGAAAGGAATCTTTTAGTTTAACCTTCAATATAATCAAATTTTCTTGTTAAAATGACAGCCTGTAAATTTAATTTCAGGTCAAATTAAATTTTTTGTTGAAGTTATAAAGAACGTTGTTCTTTAAGAAACTGGTGACAAAGGCATCTCTGTTTTATGCACTATCTTTTTGGGGTGCAAAACTGAAACTCAGCTGCCTTCTCTTATTTCAGGGTTTAAATCCATACATCCTGCTCACTCCTGCCACCATACAGTGGTTATTCTGAAGTGGGCTTGATGTCAGTCTCTCTTTAAGGTGGATTACTTGTCTGTCTGATCAAAACATACATCTGGAATGATTTTATTGTCTGCTTTTCTCTGTGTTATCTTACAGTGGGAACCCCAGTAAGGTAGTACCACAGTTAGGTTTCAGCTTCTTTGGGTTTTGGTTTTGCACTCTCAGGAAGAAAAGTAAAAAGATATTGCAGTTTTGTTTCATAGAACTGAGGGTTTGGGGGTTCTTTATTTTTCTTTTGGGCACTAAACTGGAAAAAATTAGCTATATGGTCCTTGAAATTTGAGATTTTGTGTGCTGCTTTCCTAGAGGGGAGATAAACCAGTCATTCCAATTTTGGTGCTTGTATATTTCTCTGTAGTTTTTTCACTCTCTTTTATTTGTTTCTTCATTTTTGGAAAAAGAGAGAGAATTTTGGTATGGTCTTGGATTTTTTTCTCCTTCTGGACCACACTGATACAGACATTTGTTGTCTCCAGCCAGGCAGGAGAGTTGGCAGTGTGGTGTATGTTGTGTAACATTGCCTGGGTTTATTTTCTTACCAGCAAAAGAACAAGGCAGCTGTGCCCAGTTCCTGATGCAAGAACAGTTCTTCACTTTCCTTCAGCTCTAGCAAACAGCCCCCTCCACTTAGCAAACTGAGCCCTTTTGTTCCCTTCTTTCAGGACACAAGGTTGTGTTTGAATTTGATGGGTGGTACTCTGGGCAAATTCCTCAAACTGGAGTTTTGCTTTCTTTCAAAGTGAAATTGTTTCTGTCCCAGGGCCTTAAAGCACCCATCTACCTGTGTCTCTGGCATTATTTCAATGCAGAACAGCTTCCTTCCCTTTCTGTTCTCTTCTTGTTCATAGGAACTGTTTTCACTCATGATACCACTCAGCTTGTTTTTTAGCCGTTTTCATTTCTTCCATATTGCTGCTATGCAGTCTTTGCTTATGAATTTCCTCTCCTAATACATGACTCAGAAGAAATGGCTCCTGCTCTCCTGGAGGAATAGCTAGGCTGCTGCATCATGCACCAGTCTGTGACTGGTGAAACAGGTCAGGAATGCAGAGCATTTGTCTTGTGCTCGTGAACGTTGTGGGATTTCTTTTTTTCTGAACGTCTTTTTGAGTCATTCATCCTTAGATCCCTTTTGTTCACTTTTATGACAAGCTGGTGAACAAATGGCTTGTTTTCTGGGAATTTGGAGGAGTGGCTGGCCTGGGATGGCTCCCTGGTGTGTAGGTCAGAGCTGGGTTCACTCGGTGTGTGCTCCTTACCCAGTCACACGGTGGAAGCTGTGCCCTGGCATGTGGGCAGGGACTGTGTGTCACAGTCACAGCTCGTACTGAGAGGCTCCTCAAAACAGGCACTTGGCAAAGAATCTCTGGTCTGAAATGTTTACAAAGGATTTCAACATTGAGAAACATATTAGTGAAGCATTATATGAATCATTAATATGATACTGAAACCAGCTGTGTGGAAATCATGGACAAACATACCATTTAAATAGAGGATGAATCTTATTTAAGTGCTGTGTCCAAATTCAAATATACATCAATAGTGCAACAAAGGCATTTCATTTGTATTCTTCCAAATGTACTCAGGCAGTTTTTTGATATAAGGGTAATTCACAAATGGGAATAGAACCTAAATGTAAAACCCAACTAATGTTCCTGAAAAACACTGAATGTAAAACCCAGGTAATGTTCCTTAAAAGCACTGGTGTGTTCAGGTTTTTGGGAACATGATAACTGTATTATCAACCTGTATTTGTGAAGGAAGTATAAATGAAGTTTTATATATTATATTCATATGCATATAGAAGCCTTATTGAATGTATAAATACCAGCATTGTTCTGAAAGCCATCCTCCACAATCACTTACCTTACAGAACATACCCTGAATCTCACATTTTCTCTGATATGATATGATGTGATATGATCAAAACTATATGATCAGTTGGTGCAGTAGATTAAGGGATTTTAGTGCAGGTCCAGTTCTGTATTTCATAATAAATGGGGACAAATGAGGTGATTTGCAGTGTGACTTCCCATATTCTCTGATGCTGTGGTTAGTTTTAGTGTGTGAAGCTTATTGAGGTAAATATCTGAATAGTCATAAAAGATAAGTCTGCACAATAAATGCTTTTGATCTATTGAACATTGTCTACATAGTTGTTTTTTAAAAATATAATTATTGTTCTGGGATGAATGAAATTTAGTTCTTATTATAATACCAATATTCCTGACTCCAGAACAGATATTCTTACTAAAGAATATTTAAATGTTGCATAGGTATAGTTAGAATAATAACATCAAGAAGGTGGAGCCTAAAGCATGCAGTGTTACTGCAATATTTTACTAGGTCTTACTTAAAACAAAATATTCTAACTCTTTCCATAGAGCTAGATGCCCTATGGGATTTTAATTTGCAGGATTTACAGATGAGTTATGTGATTTCTTTTGGGTAAATGAATTAAGAAGCAGGATTGTAAATAAAATTCTCCTTTGTTATCATTTTACATAATAGTAGAGGGAAAATTTATAATGAATGCTTGCATAAATGTAGACAAGAATGCCTATTATTTGAATACCCATGAACCATCATATTTCTTACTTTAAAGTTGACTTGCCTAAAAGGCTCTAGTTTGCATGAGCTTTATGATGTCTCCAAGAGACACTGGCCACCTTAAAGTAAGATCATGAAAGGCCAAACCAAGAGCTCATGTATTCCCCAGAAATAATTGTGTGCAGTTCTTGAGCCCTAGACTTTAAAGCAAGCACCCCACAGGCTTCCTTTCTGAGTTTGCTCTTGAGATTTGGATATCAAAAAGCTTTCCTGTTTGATCACAGTACTGGATACTCTAAGTAGAGTCCTACAGAACACTCAAAGATTTTAAGGGGTTTTTAACTCATTTTGAATTTATGTCAGTGTACAGTGATCGAAATAGATGAGGAAGAGAATCTGTTGTAAGTTCGCAATTTATTATAGTTCTGGAATTGTCAACGTGAGCACTGAAGCTCAGGACAGCCATGGTGCAGTCACATTTGGGGAGGTAAAACCATACACAAGTGACACAGGCACACTTCAGGTGGCATTGTTGGCCACATCAACCCAATTTTTTGTCTGCATGCTTTTGTGTTACACAAATGTGGAACAGTTGTTGTGGCTGTCACTTCTAATTTGCACAGCCGTTGGTGTCAACAGCTCTTTCAGGAGAAGAAAAACTGTAACTATTGGCAATGTAATTTTATCTTAACACAAAATTATACAGGCTTATTGTTCAGGCCATTGATATGTAACATTTTATAGATGGGGCATGGCCATGAATTGAGAAAAAGGCACTAGTTGAATTCCCTAGCTAAAATCCACATAGGATTTTTAATGCTAACTTCAATTGCAGAAAGAGGATATATATCCTTAAACATCTGTCTCTGGAGTGGAAGTGCCCACAGGGGACTGCATGAACCAAGCCTCCTAAGCTACTGAGGAGTACATTACTAGGCAAATATCAGCAGATCTGTGCCTCACAGAGAAGGGCAGAGTTGGAGCCATCCTCACTCTTGGGAGCTCCACTGGAAATCCTGTGCTGACAAGGACACAAGCATTTGCTGTTGGAATTCTTTTCCGTGCAGAGAAGTCTGAGTCTAGCTCAGTAACAATTAATACCTTACGGCTTTCTGTAGATTTCCACCACTGTGCAAGGATTTTGATAAATATTTAACAAAAATAAGGTTTGAATCTCTGACCCCCAAAAGAGGGTGACAGTGCTCCTGATACTGTTTAAAATTTCAGTTTTGTTGGCAAGAGTTTTTCCTTTTTGGTTGGTTGTGGTGCAGAAACACAGCAATGGAGTTTTGTTCAACGCAGCAAATTCTCATAACTGAAATGTACCATTTGTGTTCCTGTTTGTCAGAAATCAAGCTGTTCTTTACTTCTCAGAATCATAGAGTCACAACATTTTTTGTGTTGGAAAGGACCTTAGAGATCATCTCATTCCAACTGCCTGCCATGGGCAGGGACTTCCCCTAGACCAGATTGCTCCAGGCCCCATCCAGCCTGGCCTTGGCTACATCTCAAAAGAAAGAACTAGCAAAATTAAAGAGAAAGCAAACCAGTGATGTCCTGTATTTACACATGAGTTACCCACATATTTGCATGGTCTTTGGTTGTATCCAGTCAGTTTTTGCCTGACTCTGACCATCTTTCTTGCCAGCAGGGGTTTGCTTTGAGAATGCAGTGCCAATCCTTGAAGCACTAAGTTTGCAGAAGGATAGGTGAGGTCTCCAGATACAGATCTACATTTTCATAGTGTACAGGTGGCATTTTACTACCACTTTAATCCATCACACATCCTCTAGATATCTCCAGTATCAAGAGGTGAAGATGGACTGATTTGATGGTACTATATTGTATTATGCTGACAGTAATTCTAGTTTCTATTTTCCTCTACTGTATAGTATTTCTATCTTTTGCTGTATCTTTCTTCTGGTTCTAACTTTGGGAATGAATCCACAGAAGTCACCCATTGCCATGAGTGTTTCACTTCCCCCAATGAATGAACTTATAGATGGTCAAGTGGCTTGCTCTCTCCCTACTTCCCCATCTCTATAAAAGATACTGTTCATTCTGCAATTTGATGTTATTTCCATATTTTCAAACCAGCAGAAAGCAATGCTAGTTATTAAATTTTAAAAAGTTGAAAAAAATCTTAAGTTTTGCTAGTTTTCTAGGGTAAAAGAAGGGGAGATTATGCTGAATTCATAATCATTCTGTCTTTGAAAATTATTTTAATAAAAGAACTCACTTAGCAGTACACCAGTAAATTTATTTTGGAAAGAAGGTGCTCTTCTGATCAGAAGAAGTTAAGAGAGTTAATCTGAATTACAATAACGTATTTGAAAAGTTGGAGTTTTGATCTAATCTGGAATGATTATTCCTACATTTTATTTTTGCATGAAAATGAATTCTGATCTTCTTTCAGAAGTTTTCCTGACAAGATTGGGAGACATGAAACTGTTCCCTGGCACTTGCAAAAAATTTACCTGGTAATGGAATAAAATACCTTTTTTTTTTTTTTCCCAATCCCACAGGTAACTTCTTAGGTCAGCTTCTGCAATTGTGCCTATGGTGAGAACTTGTCAGTTAATACATTTCTCTCATTCCAGAATACTATGGAAGAAAAATTGGCTTAATTCTAGCAATTTAAATCCAGAATAATTTTTTTTTTGCCTTAATGACTGTTACATAAAATTTACTGAATTTGTGCTTCATAATAGTTTGGCTTATTTCTACTTCAGTTGAAGGAAGGTATTTTAATACTGTAGCTTTAGTCAAGTGTAGTTACTATAATACCTACAAACCCCCTCCCAAAAGTTTAAATGTTGCATATAGCTTTCCTGGAAAGAATATTACTCTAAGAATGGTACTTTAATGAATCAATTTCTAAGAGAATAACTGCATGAAAAATCACACTGAATATTATTCTCCTTATATAGATATTCTCCTTATATAGATATATGAAGAAGGAACAGCTTCTTAGAACAGTTCTTTTTTCCTGCTGGTAACTTTGCTAATCAATGGAACTGAAGCTTTTTGTTTTGAGAAGGAACCAGGAACAGAGTGAGCTCCTGGACACTGCCCTGGCACTGCTGTGCCCAAAAGCTGGCCTGGCAGAGTCACCTGCAGAATGGTCAGCATTTGACTGTGGGCCCTGGCAGTGCTAATGGGAATATCCATTCACTAAGGACAGGAGCTGGTGCTGGGCTGGGGGCCTGGGGGGGAGAAATTCCATCTCCTCTCACTGATCTGAGGGGTACACTTCATCCTCAAGTGCACTCTGAAGGTTTGCTGCTTTTACACTCCTCTCTGATCTGAACTTTTTCAAAAGAAATATATGTTTCTGATGCATGGAACGGCCAATAAAAGCATCATTGGGAAATTTATTAACACAACTGCAGAACTGTTCAGCAGGGATGGTAGCTGGTACTGGTGAGGAGTGTTCTGAGTGGAAAATAATGTGGAGTACATTTAGATTGATACACGGGTGGAGGGAGGCACAGATCAGAAACATAAAGTATGTACTTGGTCCTCTTATCCATCACAAGTATTTAATCTAGGGAACGTTGCTGCTCACTCTGCCTACTTTGTAAGTGAAATCCAGAGATGAAAAAGAAGAATCTAATATGTTTTTCTGACAAGGGTAATGTTAAATCATGAACGATTTGGGATGTTTCTGTAAACTTCTGTGATTTGTTGCATTCCTTTGTTTTCCTTCAATTTTGGTCAGCTTGTTCTGAACAAAAGCTGTTAGCTAAACAAAAATATATTATTATTACACTTACTGATGTGCTGTCTAAAGCAAAGCTATATTTTAGTCTGTCCTTCCACTGGGAGGAAAGAAAGCAAGTGAAAACAGCTGAATACATAAAAGCAAGGAAAGTAAAGCAGAAGTCATACTTGTAGCCTTATATACTCAGAGATAATTTCTTTTTTGCTCAGTTACTATGTGGTTTGTGGGTTTTTTTAGACCCAGGTTATTGTGTTTAGTTGGATTCCCATTAACAAATAAAGATTTTTTTTTTAAGTTGCATATGGAAGAGACATACTCAGGTCACAGAGATATCAGTGGTTACTCCTGTACTGAAAATCGTGCAGGGCACACTTTGAAAATTCATCACTTACTTCACACTGCTCACACTAAACATATGTGTCTTTTACACATCTCAGGTTTTGCTAAATGGAATAGGTTGTAAAGCATATCAGAAGATACTGCCAATTTTCAAAGGCTATATTTATGAAAAAGAGGTCATGGTGGGGGAGAAAGAGGAGCAAGGTGCCACTGGAAAACAAATTTAACCTTGTTGGAATGTTAAGTCTGTAGTGCTTGGAGCAATTTCTGCCTTTTTGCAGCATGTGCAGTCTGACTGAGCTATTTGTGCATAGCTTGAGGCTGTTTTTTTTTAATGAAAGTACAAATAAACCCTCATCTACAGTTTTTATCTTCATCAACAGTCTAGAAATTCTCATTTCACAGTGCTCACCATGAATAGTGTTGAGCACTAGGAGGTCTGCAGTGGATACAGTGTTGAAAAGACATTGTCTAAGAGTGCATCAAGATTACAGAATGGCCTTGCAAGGAAAAGCTTCCACAATTCATAAATACACTTTGGTTGTGGTTTGACTGCAGCTGGCAACCAAGCCCCACACCCCACCCCAGCAGGATGTGGAGAAGAGAATCAGGAAGGTAAAAGTGAGACAGCTCATGGGTTGAGAAAATAATAGTTTAGTAATTGAAGTATTACAACGAAACAAAAATTTTTAGTGGAAAGGAAAAGAACAAAAAGAAATAAACTCCCAGAAAGAGAAGTGATGCAAATGTGAACAACTGCTCACTCCCCCCTGCCTGATGTCCAGGCAGTCCCTGAGCAGTGGCCCCTGGCCAGCCTTGCCCCTCTGTGTTGCTGAGTGTGTTCTGGGACATCCTTTGGGTCACCTGGGGTCAGCTCTCCCTGCTGGGTCCCCTCCCTGCTGGGGTGAGGAGCACAAAAGGCCTTGGGTCCATGTGGGCACTGCTCAGCAGTAATGAAATATCTTGGTGTTGTCAACACTGTCTGCAGCACAAACCCAAAACACATAGCAACTACTGTGAGAAAAAATAACTCTACCCCAGCCAAAAGCAGTGCCAACATAAACAATTCTGTGTACAGATCTGTAAATTGCAGTTTGGGTTTGGATGGAAGAGTCTGCCTTGATTATAGAAAGTGTTAGAAGTGTAGTTTAGTATACTCAGATTCAGTCACTGAAATCTAAGATAACTGTTCTGTAAATATCTTATTTAGAAGGTCCTGTGGAAGCTCTGGACACACGACAGAAAGCACTGAGTGTTTTGAGGTGCTGAGTTAACAGCATAGGTTCAGCTCCACATGGACTGGATTCTTGGATGCCTGTTACCATTGCCTCTCTATAAGAACAATTAATATCTACATTGTGAATATTTTTGATTTTTTTTCCTTAAATAACTGGTTATAGCAATCATAAGCACTGTTAAATTATATATCCTACATGTACTTTATTCGTGGTTGATTAATATGTGATGAAGTGTGGTTTTGGAAAATTGCAGGCATGACTCCCAGAAGAATTTGAATTTTTTACCATTATAAAACCTTTGTCTCTAAGAAATTTCAAGAATTGAAGAATTAAAAGGAATTCAGAAAAGAAGATCCCACTCAAGCATCACAATCTGACACCCAAAATTGAAATAGAGATCTTTTGTATCCAAGGGATCCTTATTGCATTGCATCTGAAAAACTTCATTTCTCTGAAGGACTTGTGTTTATCACAAAAAAAGATCTTTAGCTTCTACAAGCAAAGATGTCATCTCTAATTGTTACTTACCACTTTCCAGACAAGCAATTCATGTCATCCAACACTCATTGGAAAAATCAGCATTTGAAAGATGTTGATATTTTTTTAATTCTTGTTTGGTTCAATCAGATTTTTGTCACATGTGCTTGTGAAAGATTGCTTGTTTATAATCAGTGCTCTAGAGCCCAGATCCAGTTATATCAGATTATGCTATCTTGTATTATTATAGCCACCTGTCCAGTGCCTGATCACTTCACCGTAAAGAAATTCTAGGATAATTTTTGCCAGATTCTTCTTTTTTCTTTGTATCTTCTGGCATTTACTCTTCTTGGTTTCAATTTTATAGCTGCAAAATTAAATATTTTAATGTGAGCTCAGCTCTTTTTTTTCCACTCTTTTTCTGTGTGTGTAAATGTGTAGTGTCATTCCTAGAAAGCATCTTAGAAAGAAGAAAGGGCAAAGGACAGACAACTGATGGTGCTACCAATAAACTTTTAAAGTAACATAATTTCTGAAATAATAATTAAGAAGTAGCTGGCTAAGTATCCATTTGACACCTTTCTCTTCCTTGAGAAGGTGACAGTTCTTAGAGGAAAGACATCCCAAGGACTAATTGTTAGGGTTAGCAGCCTTCTGCCTTTCTTGGAATGAAGAAAGAGGTAACTTCTGAAATAGGCAGTTTGTTCTCTTATCTTTTGAAAGCTTCCCTATGATCTTTTCTATCACTATAGTTACTCCCTGTTTATCAACAGTGAAAACACATTCTTGTTCAGATGTTTATTCTGAAAGGTAGGTAGAAGAGAAAAGAGAGAAAATTGGCTTTACATTCCAAAAATTCCAGTAAATTATCATTTGCAATTTCAGGTGGATATCCTGCTCTCTTCATGTATCATTCTCTATTTATTAGTGGAAAGAGGGGAATATTATACTGCTCTTTCCTAGTTCAGCTAACTGAAATCCAGCTTTCTGGTAAGTCCCAGTCAGACCACTGCATTGTACAGCTTCATAGATCAATGTCTTCAGTGATTTATATCTTCCCATTGATCCTGGAGAGCTTGCCATTCCCGGGACTGTTTCCATCCCGTGTTTTCTATTGGCCACAGGGCCCGTGGTGTTTCATCAAAGGGTTCATCATCATTGGGCTGCTGGTTTGATTTATGGAGCAAACTGAACACTTAGAAATAATGGTCAGGGCAGGATGTCATTTAAGATTTGCCAAATACTGTTGGTTTCAGAAGAGCAATGGCAGTTTAAACCAGCCAGAGGAGCTTACACAATATGGGATTCTGTAAGTTTCTCGTTCATTTCCATTGGAACGGGCCTACAGTGAGCAGCATAATCCTAGCTTCAGTAAGATTTGAATTTTTAACATTTTTATTGTCTCTTTGTTGACACAGAGCATTAGAGAAGTAGATGAGCCTTTACTGCAGAATTCTCATCAGGCTGCTGTGTTTGCATCCTCTCATGGTACAGACATGTATCTTAAACTCATTGGGCTGGGAACACCCAGAGCAGAGTTATTACTTTTCTTTTTTCGGGTTGTTTTTTTTGTTTGTTTGTTTTGTTCTTTTTTAATTTTCCAGAACACCATTTCCATCTGTGAACTTTTCCCAGATATTAAACTGCCCTGATCAGCAGGACAGCACTTACTCTGCCTTTGCTGGACTTTGGACCTGGGGAGGATTTTATTTTTCAGCTTGAACGTAGCCTGCTTGTGACTGTGCAGTATGTGAGGCATGAGCAGAGACTGATCAGAGGTGGCAAAAGATGCTCTCTATTTGAGGTAACACAAGAAGTGTAGGACTCTAGAGAAAAAAGGAGTAGGCTGCTTTACACCACTGTTTGCTGCCTTCAGCATGCTCACTCCAGAGCTCCCAGTAGGATTTGACCAGCATCCCACAGGAGATGCTCATTTCCTCTGGCAGATCTCTGCCCCTTCCTTCCTCCCCCAGCACTCAGCTGCCTTTGATATTAACAGATTTTGCACACTCAAGAGGTTTCTGTCATTCCCAAAGCCTTTGTCATCCTCCCTCTTCAGCAACTTGACTTTTAGCACGAAGGGTGCTTTACAAATACCTATTTGCTTTCTGGAGTGTGGATTTTCCACTCTACCCTCACAGGCCATCACCCAGATGGAACTGGTGGATGTGATGGGGCAGTGCCCTCAGCACATGGCATGTCTAAGCACAGTTACCAAAGGTGGAAGAGTTGTCCTCTGTTCTGCACCTTTTCCATGGCTGAAATGCTAAAAATCATTTATTATTGCTCAGTAATAAACTGCTTTTGGAACTTTGTGAGCTGTACTTCAACACTCAGGCAGGGGTAACAGCAGTAAATATCATGGGGTATTCAAGTGCACATCAGGGTAAAACAGGCTGTGTATTCCTGATTATGCTACTAGTGTGCAAAGTTCATCTAATTTTGTAATTAGAAGATGAACAGGTTTCTTCTTTATGTGACTGGCACTTACTCTGTGAGAAGCTGCATTACTCCACTTTCTGTGATGAAATGTCATAACCTATGCTTTCTTCTACCTGTCCTTTGAAATTTGTGCCCTGAGTTTGTGCAGGAAAGGTGACCCTGTGCATATGTTTATGTTTTCTTCTGTTCTTAGCCACATCCAATTCATGTCACATTCCCTCCTAAAAATAATTGTTGCTGTTTGAATTGCATCAGAGATATACCTTTGTCATTTCTTTCCCCTGAGTTCTTTGAAGTGTTTTATCTCAATGCACTCCTTGGGGCAACTTGAAGCAAAAATGGTTTAATGGCTCTTTTACAGACACTTGATTGTTGCATCAGTGAGTAGCAAGCATGAAAAAATAAAGCCCAAGCATTATATTTGTGATTCCTTTGTGATCAGGGTAGCACTAATGCTGGAAACCTAATGGAATGGATCTTTGACATCTATGTTTTGGGGCTCAGAATGAGATCTCTGCTTCATGGGTTGTGTAAGGGTGTTCAGTAATTAAGCCCATATCGTATAAAATTAATTCTTTATTAAAGCTTTAACATAGTAATAGTCAATTTCTAAGCTAGTTAATATTTTTAAAAGACATTGTTGTGAATGTGATCTAGACTGCTGATTTTTAGTTCAGTTGCATATATGAGGTTTAGCTAAGATAATGTCTGGCTATTAACTCTTCAACAGTTGCATTTGCACAATTATTCAAGCTGGACCAGTTCTTCATGAGAATGCACACTTCTGTGGTTAGTCAGAGTGCATGGTGTGTAGTAATTTATTGGGGAATCATCTCAACTATGGGGTAACTCAAAGATCATGAACATATGAGCTTTTGTATGTAATTATCAGAAAGGCACACGAAGAAGACTGGATGCTCATTGAAGGAATTCTCTGGATTTGTTTTGACACCCAGTATTTAATGTTGATTTACCTCACATTTTCCTTTCTCAATCTGCCCATGAGTTGTCAGACTGCATCTGCTCATGCAATTAGAAAAGGTGGTTTGCAAAGCAGAGCCTGTCCCTCCTGTGTTGTGCTCTGATGATGGTTCCCTCTTGACATCTGTGGGGGTTCTCTTTTTTTGCTTTATGCTTGCCTTGTCATTTTGGGCAATGTTTTACATTGCCTGCTTGCAGTCTATGTTTTTCTTGCTTTGTCTCGCTCTCTCTGTGAACAGAGAGCTTGGACAGATAATTAATGGAGTTAGCAGGATTCACTGTTCAATCTTATCATTGCTCCAGACCTCTGGTAAAACCCAGCAGCCACAGTCCACTCAGCAGCTGCAGCTGATAACAGCTCAGGCTGACTGACTAGAAACAGAGTGGGACACTTCTGAAAGTTTTGTTGTCAGTCTGATTCTCTCCAGTTATATGCTAGAGCAGATCTTAAATCAGTATTCATATGGTAGCTTGAATCTCAACGCATTATTTAAGGATTCAAATATTAGCTCTAGATGAAGAAAGGTGAAATACATTAGGCATGAACATATGTTAGCTTTTCCTCAATAAACCACTTTATCTCTCAGTGGTAAAATGCTGCCATTAAATCTGGTATGTTCAATGTTCATTGCAACTTTTAAAGAAGAAAATGGAAGTTATTAAAGACATGATGAGTTCTGCTTTTTAAAAATCTGAAGTAGATGTAGCAGTTAAGTTGTGCATACACTTACAGAATTGGCGTAGCAGGTCTCACAAGACCCTTCATGACTCCACTTATTTAGTACTTTAATCATGTCACTGGCAACTTGCTCTGTCTCTTTCTCGTTCATGTACAAGGGAGAATTGCAGATATTTGCATAGTTAGCTTCATTTGCACCTGTGAGTAATGACATTTTTAAAAAATCATTTCAGGAGAAGCTGTCAGAAGACAGTAGGAGATGTAAAGAAGGCATGGAAAAAATTCGCACACTGGCAGATGAAGATTCAAGAAGTGAAAGCAGCAGCACTGAGGAGGAAAAGGAAAAAACAAAATTGCTCTTGGAGCGTTTGAAAGCTCTGGAGGTAAGAAGCACAACAGTTTCACACATAAAAGACCCCCCTTCCCCCTGCCTCATTCGTTTATTGGCACTGAACCACCCTGTAGTATTAATCTAATCTTTCACAGTTCATCTGATTTCATGTTCCGGACTATTTTTTTTTACAATTCATTTACCAAGAATGAACAAGAGGCTTAAAACCACTAAAAGGATCCTCTCTAATGCTGAGTTCTTTAAAAAGAACTTAATACATTTTTTTAAATTCCTTTGAGACCATTTAATAAGAAAAATTGGTTTTACTCGTTTTGTTTCAATTATTAATATTGCAAGACTAATATAGGTGGTTTAACAACTGTCATAAAACTAGTTTTGCTCCAGTATAGTTTATTGCTCAATTTTTAGTTGCTGGACTGCTTGCTTGAGGGAGCTCAGGCCTTTTTACTGCCAGGCTGTGGAAAATCTATTTTCTTGTAGATCACATGGAGAACTGCACACTTTACATTTTGAGTGCATTTCTGGAAAATTAGGATCTGCAAAATAGTGCACCTTATGGTAGCTTCTAACTAGAGGAACTGTTTCAAAGTTTTTTAAGGAAGCCATGGACAAGGTGCAGGTAAAACTGTAGCCACAATATACATGAACTTATTTTGTGCTCTTCTATATGGGCCTCAATGTCTAAGAAAAAAAAAAAAAAAAAAAAGACTACATATTTTTTAAGAAATACAAAGTTATATTTTTAACTTTTCAAGTGCTTCCTCCCTTCTCTTCTGCTCAAGCATCTATGTAGCATTATAGGTATGGATAAATGAATGCCTTAGAATGACTGGAGTGACATTTTGCCTGTGTAGGGTATTGGTAGACAAAGATTTATCACTGTGTCTGTACATTTTTGATTAAGTGTGAGGGCCCTTTTACATGATAATTTTTGGGTTGAATTGTACTCTGATATATTAAAACTCTGGGTTTTTGTTCTTGAGGACTTTGTTAAAGTAAAACATGAACAATTACAATCAATCATGTTTGGATCTAAGTAAAGGATCTGAAACCTCAAAGGTGCAGGCAGTCTGCAATTTTACTTTACTTTAAAGTCTTAGACTGTTTGTAAAATAAACACATGTAATATTAAATAACACAAATTTTCCCTGGGGAAAAGAACACATGCTGCTAAGTTTTTAAGGCAGTACAACTCTAAAAAAATGTACAGTTTAATATAGCCTTGCTTTATCTGTTGACAGAGAATGATTGTAGGTTCCTTGTGGTCTTTTATTTCAAAGAAATGCATGATTTCTGTTTGCTTTGCCTCATTCCTAATCAGTCTGCATGACATTTGCAGTTCTTTATGTCCTCAGTCGGTAGGGAGGTGTTCAATAATGTCACAGCCTTTATCAGTTGTGGCAAATTGCCCAGATATGAAATGTAGCACTAAGGACAGGCAGGATCTGGTTCAGGAAGGGCACTGGAGACACCTCACTGATGTTGGTGTTGTGCAGTGGCTTGTTCAAAACCACGTGTTGGAGAATGCCAATACTTTGAATTAATCTACATAAGTAGTCTAAGGAGCCATCAAAATAGAAAGATGAACTCCAGGGTTAACATTAATTGTGATCCAATATAATCAAAACTAAGTGTTGTTGTTAATTGTGTGTTGTTTAACATATGTATTTTTGCTGTATTTTTCTCTTGAAGAATATAAATTGTAATGTCAAAGACTGTATGGTTTATTAATTATGAGACTTTTTTTTAACTTATATGCAATTAGCTGATCTAATTCTTTACTGTTTTCGGACTAATTATTCTAAATATTTTATTAGTCTATCCAGAAAGGAACAAAAAAATTACTGTTTGTTAGTTTTTTGTGCTGTGGGTGTCAGGATCTTTAATCTTATTTTACATGATTAGATGTTACTGAATTAATGAAGTCAGGAAGGCTAATAAAGTGCTTACTAGAGTTGGTCCTCCATCTGTGCCCTCCAGAATCTGAAGACTGCCTATAAACAGAAGCTGTTAAAAGTAACAGTCAGAGTGTGTGACCTAGTCCATTAACCCCTATTAATATAATCCCATTAATATCAGCACTGTGAAGAAAGCTTTTGATAATCTCTTTTTGTTTGTCTGTTACTCAGCTGTAGCACAAGACAAGCTGGTCTGTTGGAGTATTTTAGAATTATTCCATCCTCTTCCTCCTCAGCTGTGTTCACTGGCCTGTGGCTTGGGTGAACTTCTCTTAAAGCCTCTACAAAGGCCACATATACTATAAATTTACATTTATACACATGAATATAAATTTATTTGGCAGTGCACATCTAAGGAAAAGCCTGCACAAGTGGTGTGAAGTTTTTATTCTGTAAAAGTTTATATCCAGCAGGTAATTTTTGTTCTGGTTAATACCTTCTCTTGGCTGATCATATAAAAAAAGAGAAAAGTTACCCACCAGTTCAGGGATGAATGGGTAGCTCCTCCAGGTACATGTACTATATAACAGATTATTTAGTTTCTTGTATTTGGAACATCTAAATGGGAAGATAATTCCTGTTCCATACGTAGAGCAAATTGTTTCTGCCCTTCCTGGAGTTCTGACATGGTAGATGTGAGGTGGTTCTCTCCAGGAGTTTCTGTGAATGGGATAAAACCTGCAGTCATCCTGGTCAGTCAGATCTGGAGCAGGAAATCTAAGGATGAGAAAAGGGACAAGGCTTCATTTTCACAGAAAACTTTCTTTACGTATCTTCCATATCATGGGAATTGTATTTAAAATGTCTTCTTTTTTTTGCTGTCAGTTGTATTGCCAAATAAATTTCAGTAATACCTTTATGTTTTATTAACTACTGTTTATCCTAGAAATTTTCTCACTGAACAATACAAATCAGTATAATAAAGTATCTTTGTAGTCAGCCCAAGTGAAAGCTATCATATACTTTGATAAGAGATATCTTCACAAATTCTGCCATTGCTCCTTTTCCCTATAATTTTTTTACAGCCTTTATCATTTAAAGCGAATTCTATTTCCACTCTACTGACTGATAAATACCATACATTTCTATCAAATGAAACAGATGACAAATAAAAAATGGTTCATACCAACTTGTATCCCATTTTACATCGTTGAAATTAATTGTGATTTCTTGGATATCAAAATTCCTTTATGCCTTCAGCATTTTTAGTTGGCTGCTCTTGAAATGCCATGTAATTTACTTCTGCAGTTATGATCAAATGCCTTCCAACTCTTACATAGAAAATAAATTTCTCTGATATGTTCTCTGTGTATTTGGAGTGCTGCAAAAAAGGAAATATTAATGAAATATGGTGAAAAATATATGAAATCTGTGGTGGAATTTCCTTTTTTAATTATGCTTTCCTCACAAGAAGAATTGCAAGTTTTTTGGTTTTAAATTGTAGCCAGAAATGTACAGAAAGCATAATTTATTCTGGACGCAGCAATTGCTGTGTGCATTTATTATTGCACACGGCAATTCCAGATTTTTTCACAATTTTCACAATTACAGTAAAACAATAATGTCATATTTTGAAATTCATATACTTACAAGTCAGAGATTTTTCACAAAGCCTTAATTTGCTCTCCTGGGTATGATAGGTGTTATATGGATTTTCATTTCTAGATTATCTACTATTTTTTTCTTTTCCAGCAAGAACAATTTACACATTCACAGTCCACAAAGGAAAGCTTTAAGAATGTTCTCTATTAAACAAACAGTGTCTGTAAAGGCCTAAGAGTGTCCCAGAGCTTTTTTATCCAATCTGGAGCTATGGGTTCTCTGCCCCAATTTAGCCTCAAATGACTGAAATGCAGGCACCAAGCACCTGCATAATTGCAAGTGATTTAAACTGATATACAGCATTAATGTCAGTCTTAATCTAAACATGTCTGTAAAAGCTATAGTTACTTTGATTTTAAAAATTTAATCAGTGATAAATACTGTGTCAGCTTTGAAGGCTTATTAAAGTCTGTCATTTGCACAGATATTTATGCAGGGAGGGTAATTCAGTATGAATTAACTGTGTCTGACTCTGTGAAATGTTCTAGCTCTTTTGGATGTCCTTCTTTGCAACTGCAGTAGTGCAAATTTCTTAGAAAATATTTGCTTTTGGCTGCTCATGAAGTGACTGGGACAGTGCACTGCTAACATCTTGTTAAAACCACAGTATTTGCATTCAAAATAAAATTTAAAATGCCGACAAAGAGGAGGTTCCCTTGTTTTTCTGAGTGTCCCTTTCCCCCTCTGCAATGGGCATGAGTTGTACTGGCCTCAAAAAATACTGATTGGGGGTTGCTCCCAACCTTGCATTTTTCAGCAAACCACTGGGGTAGCATTAAATTGTAACCTTGAAGTTATTGAATGAAAAGCCTAATTCATGTGTGAAAATCTCATTGCTTATGGGTGAGTGAGACTCAATGAAAGTTTCAGTAAACTGAGCTGCAGCAGAAGCAGTATCAGCTGGGGTAGAATCATGAAACCACTCTAATTTTAATTAAAGAATTTTGCCTTCTTACCCTTGGCAGTTCATCACAGAAAGATGTGTTTTGTTTTAATAAATCGAGCTTTTGGGGGGAAAACTCACTCAGGATAATCAGCTAAATGTTCAAATATATTAGAGGGGTAATTTCCCTTGTATCATCACCATTAAACAAATGAGGAAGTATGTCAAGGATTTCAGATATTATGTTTTTACTACTCTGCAGAGGAAGAAAGACATGATAGCAATGAACTATGAACTATAAAAAAGAAATATTAGGAAGGTACATAATTCCTCTGAGTGGATTGAGAAGATAACTTTGAATGGGATGCCACTGGGTTTTATTTTGCTCATTACTTTATCTTCTTTATTTTTTTTTAAATTATTTTCCATGTACTGCAATGTAAACTGGTATGAAAATGAGTAATTATTTTCTTTTCCATGGAAAGAAACACACCATATGCAGGGGCAAAGAGCCCGAGTTTCTGAAAATATCTGTGAGCAAAGACTTCTTGTTTATTGAAAGTCAGCTGATTCACTGGTGTATAGGAAATGTGAATCACTTGACTTAAATACATAGAAAAATTATGAAACTTTAAAATATTTTATAGCAACATTCTAAACAATTTGTAGCAACCAGTCTTGTTCCAGCCAACGTGTTTAATCTGATTGAGCCAGAAGCCTTCTTAGCCCAGTGCCTTGGCCATCCACGTATCTAGATTCATTATGCTGATTTGTCACCTAAGACCAACACACTTAATTCTAATGATTGGATTATTTTACTTTTAAATCTTTTCAGTAGAAGACTTTTATAATTAGTTTTCTGAACTGTGCCTAAAACCCCTTTTGTTTTTTATAGCAAGAGATCAGACAATGAGGGAGGAAACTCTTATTTCCAGACTTACACAGTGGCTGATAATGAATCAGCACAGAATTGCATCACTAGTTTCAAAAACAGCCCAGTTTATTCCAGCTCTCCAGATAACAGTATTGGCAAACTGTTTCAGCTTTCCAATAACTGAGTAAATTTTAAATTAAAACCAAACAAGTACTATCAAGCTGAATGTTTTCTGTGACCTGTTGATGCTTTAGCCCATCTGCTATAGGTTCCTAGTGGCTCAGTTGGTCTCTGTGAAGCAAATCCCATGGCTGCTACCTGTTTCTCCTTGTCTTAGTGCCCTGTGGTGCTTTCCTCCTGCTGAAGTCCTCAAAAACAAGTCTTTCCCAGATATTTGTACCCCTCCTGCCAGTTCACATCTTCTACTGTGGCTTTTCCAGCCATCGCACAAGGGTGTGAAGCTCCATAGTTGGCACAGTTATCTGTTGGGATGTTCCTGGAAATAATATCCTCATATGGATGAGGACTAAGAGAAACCTCTCCAGAGTCTGTCCAGGCAGACAGTTCAATTCAGTTAGTGTGTGGTGAGTATTTAAGAGAAGAGGATGTATTTCTTGCAGACATGTAAAATATTGATCTTTCTATTTTTTTCCTCTCCTTTTATAATTTTATTTTTCCCCCTAAGCCAGTTGAAATTCACGGCAATTTCTTTTTTTGGTGTGGAAAAATCAAGATGATCTAGTAGGGATATGAATTTACAACAGGGGTGTTGAAAATAGCTCTGCCCACTGGATGTAAGAAGAGCTGTTCAGATTTAATCTGTCATTGCTGTAACCATTTCCTGCTGTCATTAGAGACAGACTTCTGATCCACTGTTCACCAAAGAGTTCCATCTCCTGAAATGGGAGAATGCCTTAATAAAAATAGCTGTACATTAAGGCATTGTCACCATGGTCCAAGAGATACAGAGAAACCTGTGCTTATCTGCAGTTTTCTCACTACTCAGTTCAATGAAAGCTTAAAATGTTTTCTAAAATCAACCGTGGTGCCTCCTGGGAATTTTAGTCTGAGTAACAAACAGTGTTGTTTTCTTTTCTGACTTAGTCAAGAGAAAATAAAAGAATATCGAATTGCATCTGCTGTGCCACACCGTGGCAGTGGTTCAGAAGTTAAATGTTTTGGGTCACAACATGCAGAGCTTCTGAGGTTTTAGCACATGTTGGAAAGGTAAAAGCTTCCAGATCAACTCTCTGTTTTGTACTTTGAGATACCCACAAAGCAGTAATATATTTTAATAAGCTAATTCAACCAAGTGCTCAACAGAGTATGCTTCAACTATTATTCCTGTTCTGCTGTGTCTAAAAACAGCATTTAATTGTTTTAAGCATCTCACTGTGTCATACCCCATCAACTACTCATGAATTTTGCTGTGTATTACAATTTTTCTCCTTTAGCCTGCTCATGCAGTAAACAGGTTTTAATGAAAGTTACTTTCTGGCTTCAATACTCATCACATACATCTGTGTATCCCAGTGAGGTACAAGGCACATAGGAGAGGCAGAGTAACTTGTGCTGTTCCTGATTTCTTCCTTCTCAAGGCAGAATGATATAAAAATGCTCTTTTCCAGGGCAGTGAATCCAACATCTTGCAGGTGGGAGAAAATGCACAATATGTATATGTCTTATATGCAATTTTTTACTTCACATTAATATCTTAGGGTACTGTTTAGGATATCCTTTAGTTCAGCTGCAGTGGTGGTGTTTTTCCTAAGTTATGGTGCATGGAGTTGTAAAAATTATAGGTAAACTATAGAATCCTCAAGACAATATATTGTGCTCTGGAAATTTTATCGAAACAAATGAGAACATAGATAAGCTTTTAATGTTCATTTTACTGCAACCAAATAGAATTACATATACTGTTTGTAAAAAGCAGATTATAACTTTTTTTTTTCTATGATTTTCCAAGTTCCAGCCCAATGGCTCTTTTCTGACAGCTGTGTACTACAGAGAAAGAAATCTCTGTGGTACTTAGCTGACTGACATAAAAACAGTCTTGAAATAGTTCAGAGTATTGAATATGGCCAGAAGAATAATGATCTGGTGCCAGAAGGTCTGAGGAATAAGTATAGTCGGTGAAGAAAAGGTAAGTCACAGGAGTCAAGGAAAATCATCTCGGTTTTATTAAACCTGTCAGATTTTCTCTATTGAAATAAATGCTAACTGTATTCTGCACACAGTCCTTGCTAGGTTGCAGTGAAGGAATCTGCTATTTCTGTCTGCCTTTTATAATCTAATGATAGTTTTCCAGTGCCCTTCTTTCCAAGTGTGGTGCCTTCTTGCAGATAATCGGCAGTTAATGTAACTCACCCTTTTTAGCAGTCAGGCATGTGGTACAATTGAGAATCCACTCTCCCTCTGAATGGAATGAGATTTTCCAACCCTGTGTTACAGATCTAGGTGGCTGTGTTTATCCCCACACATCCATCATTTTGGAGAGTGAGACTCAGGAGTTTTTAAAATAGTTTCTCTCAGCTGTGCACTCTGGGCCCAGCTCTCCACAAGCCCTTTCTGTGAGCCTGCTCGTTACTCACAGTGGCACTTCTTGCAGAGGAAAGCTTCTGTGTGACAGAGATTTTTAGCATCACACCCTATATTTTTCATTTACATACTAATGCATGCAATTTGGCTGACAGTAATGACAGTTCTACAGTTCATAAACTAAATAAATAGTTGCAGTTCATTTCAAACTAACATTATTTTAAAAACCCCAGTATTCTGTGGACATTCTCCACTGGCTGCATAGGAAATCCCAATTAATTTACCTCAGCTGTTAGAGCTGAATCCCTTGCAACTCTTTACTTACAACATAATAAAATAATATCTCTTCTAATTTCTCTTTACTAACGTTGAAAATGCTTAAACATTGGCATTTCGTGGTGGTGCCCTTTTTCTGAGTGGCGTAGTGGTTTCTTTTTGGTTCATTTGTAGAAATACAGTACTGGAGATTATAGAAGGGATTCTGGGCAGGTATATTTACACTCATACACAGAATTAGGGGCACTCTGCTGAATTCTAGCCTGTGAGGGTTGGCTCCTGTGTTGGGAAGTGCTTAACTGTGCATGTGAAATCTGTATGATTAACATACTCTTGAAATTTGATATTCACTGGCTTTATTATGCAGCTAATTTGATAGTCCACAGCAGAAAACACCCAAACGATTATTTTTAAGTCTGCTTAATCTGTCATGGTGACAAGCACAGATTTTAAGATTAGTTATAAATATATATAGAGGAGAGATAAATCAAATGTGGAATAGTCTGACATCAGTCCATTATGCGTGAAACTGATTTTTCCTGATGGTTCTGTAGATACCTGATCACTCACTAAGTAAGTATTAAATTTCAGTGTGTGCTCAAAAAAGCTATACATGGATACAATATAGCCTCATGTGCGTGGATGTGGATAGATACCTGCACATTTTAGTGTACAGTTGTCTGTTTCAGATGCTATTAAATGTCAAGGAGAGTTTTGTTTATTCATAAGGATAGTCTTTTTTTCTGTTTGTTTTTGGTTTTTATTATATATTTCCTCATATTGCCCACCTTTCCAGTTAAGTTGCCTTTCCTCATATGGGGTCAGATGCTCCATTTTTTCTCATCTTAGGCTGAGCACCATTCCTCTGCTTCCCACATGGGAAAAACAGGTCTCTGCCCTGCTCTGCCCTTCAGGAATGTGCAGCTCTCAGCTGCCCACACAGAGCAGGAGCTGCCACCTGATCCTCCTGATCTCTGGGGCCATGTGCAGGTGGAGACCTGGTTACCTTGCCTGGCAGGGCTCTCCAGCTCCATCTGGGATCTACAGGCACATAATGCCATCTAGAGGGCACAGCTTCTTCCCTTCCCACAGGAAAACCTGGGATCCCTGCTGCCTTCCATCACACCTGGTGACAGTGCTCGTTCATCTTTGTGATTCATGGGTTTTCCTATTCCTCTTCTGGGTAGTGTGTACTCAGACAAGGCCAAGACATGGAAATTATTTAGGAGAAGTGCTCAGTTGGTGATTACAGCTGTTCCCCTGTAATAAGCCTGCAGGTTTTCTTCTTGTCTTCAGTCAAATGGTCTGTTCCTCCAGAAAAATCCTTCTGATTTTAAGTGCTCGGGGTCTTAATGTTTCATTCGTCAGGAAAAAAATATTTTGAATAGAGGAAGAAAATAAGACCTGTGTTTTTCATTCAGCTTTTCCTGAAACTCGAAGAAGTATTTACACATTGGCTACTTTGCTAGACAAAATCCTCTGTTAAGTTATTGCAGCAATGGTTTCAGATCAGCTGAGAAATGGGAGTGAGGGTTGTACATTATGTGAGACTGCTGTGGGTTTAAACAGAAGTTGAAGTATTTGCTTGTATTGCATCTGTCCTCCTTCAAGATTTGGTTAGCATTTCTCTTAACAGTTAATAGTAGTCTGAAAATGAGGAGAGACTTTTCAGTGAAGAGGTCATGGTGCTAAAACAGCTGAAGTTTCTCCTTAATTGCCTCCAATATCTCCTCCTTTTTCATCTTTTGAACCTTATGGAGTTTGCCCATTCAGACCTTAGACAAGTGTCAGAGAAAAGTCTGTTGCTTCTTACTTGGTAATTTCCTTCAGTCCTATTTGATGTCATTATACTTTAGCTGCTGTTACCAATAATGACCATTATAATATTCTTTTTTTTTAAATACAATGAATGTTCTTTCTGTAACCTTAAGTCTGATCTGTATCATCACAAAAAGGATTTTGTTAGACATTGTAGAGTCTCCCCAGTGCTGTGCAGAGATTACTGTTACACACATACATGCATAAATTTGATTCAGTTAAGGTAGGAGGTGTGAAACAGAAAAAGGCTCTGTTGCAAGCTTTATAAACAGCATCTTTTTTTTATATAATGCCCTGCCATGCAAAGTAGTTCAGGTAGCAGAAGCAGTGTAGCTGCATGGAAAAGCTTTCATTTGAGCTAATTAGCTCTTCCTGAGATCCAGAGTATTGGCCCCAGTAGAACAATGCATGAATAACCTGAGCCAGCTTTAGCAGCTCTTTGCAGGTAGTTTTGGCATAACTTCACTTTTAAGGAAACAGTTTGTGTCTTCCTCTTGGCTCCTCTTGCTGTGGCACAGTGTAGGTTTTTTCCATTACAGTGGTGGTTGTCTGTATACTTTTTTTCTCTAATATTTTGCCCTTTGCAGCGACCCCAGAGTAACTATTGAAAATTTTACCCATTTAGATGAGTAAAAATAGGTATTCTTGTAAAAAAGGTATTCATTGTAAAAAAGAACTTTGCTAGTATTAAGCAAAACGTGTATTTTTCCCAGAGAAATTGAATAGAAATAAGAGACAAGAATTACTCCTGGTTTTGAACAAGTGATTTGCCTTGCTGGTGACATCTGCCAGGCAGGAATATTTCCCAATTTCTGGCCAATCTGATAGAGCAGTAATGTGATCAATTCTAGGTATATGTGACACTGCATAGTGTTTCATACATTGATTTGTTTTTGGTTTTTTCTTTTCATTTTCCCTTTAGGCCAATTGATTAATCACTGATCCTGCTCTTGAACAGGAGCTTGGAATAAGATAACAGCAGCATTTGCTCATCTTTGATACTGATGTTATTGTATTTGGCTATCAAATTTAGACATGTGAAGGTGGGTGCAGTTCCAGTGGCTGCACTTGAGCTGGGTTTAATTATGTGTGATGTGAATTTGGCTCATTCTGCAGATCAGGGCTGGGCTGTTGGGCTCCTGCTGCTGTGCTTTTCATGCCTGAGCTTCTTACTGGGGCACCACTGAATCCCATCAACTTTGACCTAAAGTATGTGCCATATGAGGCTGTGATTTTCAGCCAAACCTTGTTTTTTTAAGAACTTCTGGTTTACCACATTCTCCCAAAGTTGTAGTCAAGGTGCTTCTTGGGCCTCCTAGAACACAGTTTGTCAACAAATGTAAGTACAAAGAACAGAATCTGAGACAAATTTTACATTCTTAAGAGCAAGGTTAAGTTAGGAGTTGAGAAAGGGAGCTCAGTCTGCACAGGGCAGAAAAAACCAGACAAAACTCCAATCTGCTGAACATTTTAAAGACAGAATTTGGGACCTGCTCTGTTGTTGTGTTGGGCCAAATACAAGTCCTCTGCAAATTCACTACTCCAGTCTAAAAGATTAAAAATTACATGAATCAGAACTTTCAGTTTAACAAATGTCAGTGCAGAAGCCACGTGTTGCTGTGTGGAGCAAGGGGCACTGCCCGATTTTTGCTGCGGTCCTGTAAGAATGAAAGAGAAAAACATTCAAAGCTCTCAGGAGAAACAAGGTGATGTTTGCAAATGGAGTTTCATTTCAGCTAGCAAGAAATGAGCAGTAATTTTGTGATTCAGTTCTTAGGAGTTGGCTACTGGCTACGAAACAATTGCTGCACGTTATGTGGCATTTGATGCTCTCCGTAGCACAGCACCAATACCTGTCCTGCTCCACTTGGCTTCACAACTCCTTAGCTGGGAGGGACAGAAATAACTGAAGCCATCAAGAGAAGTTCATTTTGAAATACCTGGGGAAGTTGACTTATGGGTGACTTCTGATGAGGAGAGTGGAATTGCAGGAAACATTGCCTTCAGGAACAACTCAGTGCTCCCATGTGGTTAAAACAGAAAAACTTGTTATAAATTTATGTTGCGAACTGTGAAACAGGAGGCATTAATAGCTTATTGTGGTGGAAAGCTTTTAACTTTAAGTCTTTAAAGGAACAGACTAAAATGATTCAGCATAGGAGGAGGAAAAGAATATATTTTATATTTTATTACATTTAAAAATACTTTGTGGCAGCATCAATTATACCATCATATGATTTTTAAATCTATTGCGTAGTATAACAAAGAAAAGTCATTCTTTTTCTCGGAATCCAAATAAAAAAAAGCTCAAGGGACATTTTTTAAAGTGGAAAACCAGTTGTATATTTTATTTTTTCCATTTCAGAAAAGCTCATACAGGTTTCTTTGGAAAAGAAAAAAAAGGTTTTCCCACTTGCATAGCAGTGAACTGGTATGAGTTTCCCATCATCCAACCAGTGTGACATTCAAGCATGTGGAATCAGTGTTTTCCAGACGGTCAGTTTAAATAATTTAATTTCATAATTACTTTTGTTTGAACTAAATGAAGGAACTTAGGATAAATAATTAGGAAAAAATATTTCTTGATAAATATGCATCATCCACTTCCTCTGAAGTTGGAGCAAAACATCTGTTGTTTTACCTTGCAGTGAGATCCAAAATAATTGGGTATGGGATACATTTGTGTTGTAGGTTATACATTAAATGAAGGGACAGAAAGCAGGAAGGCAGTAAAGTCTGAATATTTTGTTTTTATCATCAGCCCCCATGAGCACACTCAGTTGCTTAATTTCCTTGGTGGGGTGGAGTGGGTGAGTGGGGAGGAGGTTGGTATTGGTGTTCCTTGAAGATGATGCCAAATTGAGCTCCAAATTTTTACTGTTTACTATAATTTAATAGCAGCTCTTCAGTTCAGGTGCACTGAGCAGCCTGGAAGCACCAGTTACAGCATTAAAGCCTTTTTTTGCACTGACTTGTGAAATTATATTTTATTTTCTGCCCAGCGTTATTAGAAAAAAAATAGAAAAGCTACTTTAGAGGAGAAGAGCTGCTCTTGATAGATAGCCTTTCTAGAAATTAAAAACAAAAAATCCTGAATATACTTTATGTAATCCTTGTCTTCCTGATATTTAATTTCAAGGCTTTTTTACCTGTAAAGGCAGTTTGTCCCTTCATCTTCTTTTCCATACCCGCTTCCCAGTGCCAAGAATCAGTAGTAGTATTTCCATATTTTCTCTTAACAGGTCAGAGACAAGAGAGGGAAAATAGGAAGTGTTTTCTGCTAGGATAAAGTTGCCCAAAGATTAATTTTCATACACAGGTCTGAAATGCCTTATTCCTTTCAACTTCCCCATTAGATGAACCTTGAAGCTGAGTGTGCTGCTCAGGTGTGGATAATGGAATCCCAGCAAGCACAGGACTGTCACAGTGTTACTGAGCTCATGGTCAAAATTGTCCATCTTTGAAGGGTAACTCATTTACAGTAAATTCTGGAGTGGCCTTTCTTATTGCTTGAAAAATGTCCTAAAATATATGAGTTTTTCTTAAGATCTGAATTTTTTTTTAAAAAAGTACCTTTTAAAAACTTTTTAAAAAGTGGTTGCTAAATATGTCATTTCAGAAGGATTCAAAGCCAAAATTTAGTTATTGGCTTCAGTGTCACTCCTAAATTTGATAAAAGTCTTCTCCAAAATGTTTCCTTGCAAAGCTAATATTTTCTTTGAAAATGACTGCACTGTAAGTTTTTTATAGCGCCTCAATGCTGGGTTTACAGATAGTCAATTCAACTAATCTTTACTAATAATTACTATTATCAAATTTATCAAATAATTGCTATTTCAAAGAGTTAGAATTTCCCTTGGCAAGAAAAATGGAAACAAATGCAACTGACCAAATCTGGTATGATTGACTCCTATAAGAGTTTTCAATGCAAAGATACTTAGGTATGTGTCACATACAAGTTGATATTAAACACAAAGTGCCATTTCAGATGAATCAGGTCCTCACCACTTACTCTTATCTGTCTGTGTTAATTGTAAGCATCTTAGTTTGACTTACAATTTCAGTATCTCAAACCTTTTTTCATGGAGCAGAGATATTTATTTCTTTGATAGAAGAAATAACTGCCTGTGAATATTACATGGGGAAGCACAGTAACTCTGTCAGAGTGAAATGCTCTCAGTTCTTAAGGAGAAAAATTCCACAAGAGAAGAAATCATTTAAAACAAGAAGGGGGGAAAAAAGGAATTTGATGGGAATCTTGGTGGGGCTTTTTGCTCTCCATGCTTGTACTTCTGTGCTTTATCGAGTGTACATGTGTTATATAGACCATGTCTTTATTTTAGAAAATACAATTGTTTGCTGTCTGTCGGCTTATTCAGATCTCTTTTACCCCTTCTCCTCAAAAAATGTTTTATACGGGACCATTTGGAAAAATTTTGGGGAAAAACACCAAATGGCATCCTTCATAATTTTAACCCATTTGTACAAAGGCCTGTATTGACACTGATTTATCAGTGGAAATGTTGAGAGTCTGTTATTATCTCTGTACATACTGGTAGAATTTGCTGTTTTCTACAATTTGCATGCAGGTAAACATACAACACTATTATTGATATTTCTGTTCGTAGTAGACTGGGTGATTATTTGCTTGAAGATAAACCTGTGCTTATAATGCAGTCTGTTTTGCTAGGTCTATTCCTAACCTTCCTAAAATGTCAACTTCAAACATTTCTGTGGTGTCAGAAGGGAAAATGTTGAAGGTTTTAAAGGCTTGTCATTCTTCACTACTTTAGACTTAGAAAGAAAAACTGAAAGAAAAAAAGGACAACTCTTGTTATTCTTGAACCAATTGAAAGTTTTCAGCCTCAAATTCTGGGAAAAAAACCCAAAACAAACAAACAAAAAAGTATTTCACAGAGGAATTCCCAGGAGTATGAGATTTAGTTTAGTCATTCTTAGGACACAGTCTCATCAGCAGAGTATGAATCTCCTCTGGTTCTGGTTTGTTTGATGCAGGTCCTGCAGTTTGTACATTTATCCAGCATAAGTAGATTTGAAGGATTAAAGTCTAGTTATACTCTTCTTTCCAAAGGGAAGCTTCCTCATTTAGGTTGGAGGCCCATTGTTTCTTCTTGTGTGAACTGAGAAATGCTCAGCAGACAGAAAAAGCTTTCTGTGGTTATGAGCCCCATCCAGGACTGTGGGTGGGAGTATCTCCCTGCAAACTGCTAAAAATGTGCAGATAAATGAGAAAATTCTGTGTTCTGATCTCTGACAGCATGAAATCAACACAAATTTTAAAACTGTTACATAATTTCTACTGCGAATTCATGTTTAAATACATGAATCTGCTAATCAATAATTGGTGAGGCCTCATAGGAAGCTGCAGAGACCTTGGGCTACTTTTTCTTAGCAACATTTAAACCCCAGGGGTTTTTTGTAACCATAAGTGGTTAGTTTCCAGATGTTGAATAAATATCTTCTGATTTTAGCATACTTTAGAAAGTTGTACTGCTCTCTGTGAGTCTCCAAACCCATGGGTAGCACAGCTATAGCAGAGCATGGCCTGGGAGATTGACTGCATTTGAGATTTAATATAGTTTTGTAGTGGTAAAGAATTTTAAAAAAACGTTGTTGAAGTTGTGAATTGCAATAATGATCCCCACCAGTGCTGCCCAGTAAGGTTTAATGTGGCCTTTTTATAGACAGAATTATAATTGACACTTATATGGTTCTGTGTTTTATTATTTAACATCACATATGTATTACTTTCATGCCATGCTTAAGTTCATGGAAATTAAACAGTGGCTGAGTATTTCAGATAAAATATGTCAAATGTTTTAAGTGGGGTTAAATATAGCAAGCTATTAAAAAATAAAGCAGAAGATGATGCTACTGAGAAGGCTAAGTGTTTTGAAACAAAGGTTAGAAGCCTAGCATTCATCATATCACTAATTTGTTCTTTTTGGTGTTTTTTTTTTCTCCCATCTCCATGATCCAGAAGAAATAGTTAAGACTAGGACATTTGGAAAAAAAAATTCACTTTACTTAAGTATTATTCCACTAAATTCACTGATTATTTCATCAGTAGGTAGCACTCCCCAGTGTCAGTGTCCTGGGGATGTGGGGCCAGGGAGCAGAGCTGCTCAGCAGGGAGATGCTCCATGGTTGTCCAAGTGTTGATCTGTTGTGGAAAAAGTGTGAAAGACAAGGTGGAAACATCCAAATGTTGACAGGTGGCCTTGAGGTGCAGTTCTCATTTTACTCCTAGCAAAGAGCTGTCTTTACTAATATGAAAGGTACTGGAAAGTGGCCAGTGGAAATGCTGTTATAGTGCTAAAATTAAATTAAGACTTTTGTTGCTACAATTACATTGATTTAAAAGCACAAATGTAATTTTCAGTTCTTCTGACCAGCATAAGTATGGTGTTAAACTTTTCTCTGACAATTTGGTGGATTAGTCTTTCAAAGGACAAATTTCCTGCACAGCAGGGACAGAAAAATGGAAAAAAATTCCCTGTGACCAAAGACACAGAAGTTGTTCAAGTGGTAAACTCTTCCTAGAACAGCAGCTTAACAAAAATGCTCTAAGGACCTGAGGAAAAAATGCAACAGCATCACTTCTTACCTTGCCAACAACAGGGTTTGACCTGTCGTGTGCTGTAGGAGGCTGTGACCACAGAAGTGTACAAAATCAGAGGCTGAAAACAGGAGAAAAATGCTGAGTACATTTGAAGTGCTTGGACAGCTCTTAATACACTGCAGTGGGCATGACAAATGAGTGCCTGTGTAAATCAATAAAGGTTTCTATAAATGGACAAACGGGTTAGTATGAATAACAAAGGAGTGCACATGGTAACTGTGGGGTAGCATTCTGTCAGGGATTTTAAAGTTCACTGTCATAACTTTGTTCCTCTTGACCTTTATTGATGATACCTTCAGAGCATGCTGAGCTGCTAACTAGACACACAACCTTTAGACCTTCATCTCCTGCCCATGAGTAGCTGATCTTTAAAGGTCCTTTCTGATCCAAACCAGCCTATGATTCTATAATCTACTCCTCCCTTAGTGGAAAATGCATAACACTCCCTGCTTTCTTCTCTTCCCCCTCCCATCCTTTTGTTTTGATTCAACTCAATAGTGGATGAGTAGGGAAAACTATCTACTACATAATTCTCTCATGCATCTCTTTTTGTTGTGCATTCTAGTAGAAAATTCAATGTTTTAATTAATTTCATTGTCATTATAAAAGTGCAGAGGATTGTCTGTTGAAGCATCAGGTGTGTAACTTTTTATTAACTTTGAAACCATGCTAACAACTGCCCCACAGGAGAAAATACCTATGGAAGAAAAAGCTATTAGCTGACCCAAAGAATTTTAATCATTACCAGGGCTATGCTTTTCATCCTGAGGAAGGAATTAAAATCAGTTGACAAAGTCTCTCATAATGGCTAGCAGTAGTATCAAGTCAAGGTAATTTTGTTATAGTAGTCTGAGTTTTACCTTTCAAACTGATTTTCCATGAACTCAATCTCACAATTTGGAACAATGTTGTCTCTAATTCAGAGAGATGGAGGCTGCTTAGCATTATCCAAGTGAGGATGTAAATCTTTAAATTTCCCAGTGTTCGGAGAGGTTCTTGTGCAAAATAATTTCTCCCACAGTGGAATTGGGAGGGATGTCTGTTTTGACATTTTAGGATCCTTGAATCTGTAATGATCCAAAAGCAACATGTACTGATGTTTCAATTGGTGGTAAGTTATGCCACTTTTGGCTGACTGAGTGCTGCTGTGGTTTGAGATTTGTCCCCCCAAGAAACAATGTGTGTGCCTGAGGTGCTGGTGGCAGGCACTGAGTGTTCCACTTCTACTGTTAGCAAAGCTGGGGGACAGGGAATGATTGTTCATTTCTCTGTGTAACATAAAATATACATCAATTCCTAGAGGACAGCTGTGCCTGAAACTAGGAATGACTGTAGGAATCAGTGGCTATCTCAGACAGAGCTGCTCTCAGGACTCTCAGTTGCTTGTTCTCAGCAAGCTGGGTTTTCCCTGCTTAGTCCCCTGCCAGGCTATGGATGGGATGAGTGGTTGCACTGGGCTCAGAGCTGTCACTGCCCCTGGGTGCCTGCAACTGTGCAAAAGCTTTCAAGCTGTGACAACGAGGGGCATTTCTTACTGCAGAGTAGCCTTCTCTCAGTGTGGCCTGAAAATAAAAATGGAAATTTAATTGCAGTTTCCTTCAAGGTGATGTACTTTGCTTAACTGGCAAAGGACACCCAGAATATACAAGAGGCAGGCAGGTTCTTCAGAGCAAAAATTGAACAGCCTTACAATAACATCAAAACCCAGTGATTTTTGTTAAATAAATGAAGGTTTGGATTAGGAGGCAGGGTTTTGAGACTGTAAGTGCTCTTATAAATTTTCCAAATGAATACTTTCAGGGGAATAAGGATTATTATCAAGTATTTGGTTGCACTGTAGAGTGATTTACTATATCAAGTACTGGTTTTCCCATGTTCTGGGAACTGGCATAGATTCTAAAGCAAAGTCATTCAAGTGTTCCCTCCTAGCCTAGTCCTCATTACAAAAATGCCAAATAAATAGCATGATTTGCTTGGCAATCAAGAAGCACAAAAGTCAAGCTAACACTGACTGCATTGCATCCTTTCACTACAATTTTAAAACCAGTGCTGTGAAAATAGGTTTTATTATACAGATGTTTCCACTGTGGATTGATAAGACCTGAAATGTAGTATTTATTTATAATGCTGTCAAGTATAGATTTCCTAATTTTGGTAGCCTGTTTGTAATGGAATAACTTGCTGAAATCAGAGATTCAGTGAACAGATCCAAGAAGATTTAGTATTCCATTCTACAGCATTCCATTACAGTAACAGAAGCATGGGGAGCTCTCTGTGTATTTAATAAAGTACAAGTGTGTGCTGTTGTTCTTTTACACCATTCTGTGTGGAAGCAGTCTGCCCAAACTGATTTAGGATAAAATCATACAATATATTTTTCTGTTAATAAAAATGAAAATTAAAAACGAAATCTGTAAGTGTATCAATATGTGTGAGTGAAAATCTGTGCAGATTAATCCTTTAGTGATTGCTTCAAAACAGGAAGGATTTCTTTTGGATGGTATTTTAGGGGGTTATTCATAGAGAAAACGTCTGAAAATCTTTAACTTAGGAATATTTTTGTGTAACGAACATCACTTAATTTTATCAATCAATCTGCAAGAATGTGTCTGTAAAAGCAGACTATGGCCTCTTCATTCTGGAGGACTTTTTACTCTGCAGATTCTGATTTCTTACTGCTGCTTTCCCTTTTGCAGCTTCTTCTACTTTGCTGCTTCTACATCTGCTACTTTTTGCTGCCTCATCTCACAGTGCTCTCTGCAGGATCGCCCATAGACTTTTTATAGCCATATGTTGAACCCATTCATAGGTGACATTGGGAAAATATGATGCAGAGCATTTTACCACCTTTGCTGACTTTAATTGTGCCCTGGAGATAAAGCACAGATTCTGTACAGTTGCTTATTTAGACTTTTAAATAAGTAAACTCTATATGCCCTTGTTTCTTATCACACTTTTACTCTTCAAGCTCTTTCAAGATGCTGGATAATAGTGTGTATCTTTTCTTTTGCTTCCTAGCCTTACTTTTATGATTCAGCTGAATTTGAAATTTTTATTAATGAATCAATTTAATAGACTTTGGGATTCTGATTTTGTTGATTCGTTGACTTTTTTTAACAAGGAAGAGGCAACTGTGCATCTTTCACAGCCTTTCCATACAGCACATTACATTAATTTTCCTCTGAAACTACAAATATTAGCTATATTTATCACCGTTGTTTTCTGTAACCACAATTCCTTTGAAACAGCATTTATTTAAGTTTTATAGGTTGATAGAAGGTTAAAGTAATGCAAGTACTGTAAATTGCATAATAGTTGTAATTATGGGAATGAATTGATTTTGGTGCTATGTGATGTGAAGTTATGCATGGGAGGTAGAGAGATTTCTAGTCCCAGTTCTAATTCATAGATTTTTATCTATGTTGTTTTAATTCCTCAGTCTTTAATAGAAGACTCGTTGAAACTTGCTCTCATGAAACTGCATCAAGCTTTAGAGATTTTCCTTTTCCCATACTGAATTCCTAAAGTCTATATATATATATATATATATTTATAAATACTTTGATTTACTGTGATTTGCATACCAGATTGTGCTGTTTTCAAGTTTTCACTATGCAAAAATGTGAGAGTAATGAAAACTAAAGACAGATGAAAGGCCCTATTGCACGGGAAACTTTATTGTATTTAAAATTACATATGTGGGGGAAAAAATGTCTGACTTAAAGACTGCATTTACATGTAGCAAAAATACCCCTCACTCTTGAAATAATAGGATAGTTTTTGTCAGTAAAGACTATTAAATTTATCTGGGTCAGTCAAAGGATGTAATAATTCACCAATTAGCTGTAGAACGACCTGTGCACATGGGGTTCCCCACTGCAGACACCAGGCTTGTGAGGGGCTGCCACAGTTAGAAGTTTCCATAAGGTTGGCTTTTGTTTCCCTGTGATAGTGGCTGCCTCTGTTTGCATCGGAGTGGTTCTCAGGTAGCAAGTTCCCTCTAAACAGAAAAGGGAGAGGAAGAGAGGATATGTCAATATCTTTTATAGTGTTTCATTGCCAACTCCGTTGCACCTGACAAGGTGAGATGGTGGACATATGTGGAATATCTGCTATGATATTGTTCTAAATTGTAATGCAGGGTGTGAATAATCCCATAAATGAATGTCACTTCTGGTTTTACTCAAAGCACCAACCTGCAGCAAAATAAATTGTATGGTGCATTTTATTCTGGGTCTTGAAGAAGTTAAATAAGTAAGTAAGCCCCCTGAGGATTTTTATGAATTGTCATGTAGTGAAAGATATCCTTTGCTAAATTTACATATTTACTTATTTATTCTATTTTACTGTAGGCAGAGAATTCAGCGCTGGCTCTGGAAAATGAAAATCAGAGAGAACAGTATGAAAGATGTCTCGATGAGGTAAGGTAGATATAAAGGTTGTTCTTACCTGCTACTGTAATTAAATTAATACAAATTAATCTCTCCCTCTCTTAGAAGGTTGACATTGTTCTGCAATTTTCATATTACCTCATTCTAATTAATTCCAAGAACATGTGTCTGGCAGTCAAAGGTGGTGTTCTCCATGACCTCTGCTGTAAATCCTGTTTTGACCACAGCTCTTCACTGGACAGTTGGTATCCCTGTGACCAATACATAGAACTGGTTTGCTTTCATTAGGAGGAGAAGATTATAATTTGTCTGTTTGGTGCTGTGCACTCCTTTTCTGTGAAGTGGAACACGTGTGCCAGTGGCTTCTCCCATCAAGAATCCCCCAGCTTTCCCATGTGATACATTCCATAACCCCAGAACTGAGTCTCTCAGCTCCCCCTTAGGGTTACCTACACAGCTTTTCATGCTGTTTATTCCTAGCTGTTGGCTAGATCAGGGCCTCCAGCTACAGCTAAAATATAATTCACCCCTGACTTACTGTCTGAGCACTCCAGCAGTGCCTGCATTCCAGAAGTGTCTACCATCTCCTGTTGCTTGGAGCTTTCTCCACACATGCACTGATGCTCACTGGTTCCTCCCATTTATCCCAAAGTAAGGCTCTTCAACATGCCTAAGAGTTTAAAGCAGTTTTAAAGCTCTTATGGCTCGAAGATTTGCTTGGCAGAAATCGTTTATCCATTCCATAATAAGGCTGTGTAATGGCATAAGTAATTAGCTGACATGCAAACAAAGCAAGAACAACCCCAGCTGTGCCTTGGAGAAGAGTGTGAGCAAGCAAACCACCCAGGGCAGATGACAATTCCACTCTTCCCACCAGCTTTTTAAATTTTTAATTGGCATTTACTGAAGTGTTAGTGCAATGAGCAGTACAGCTCTGGTAGAAAAAACCTCCAGTTTAGTGCAGATTTTAGTGCAAATGCACCCTTTTGCCACTGTGGCATATTTTTATCAGGAAATTTACAGATACACCTTCCCACTGGCTCATGCTCTGTCTGTTTTGTTGCTTTGGGGTACGAGCAGAGCCTTGGTCTGCATTGGCCTGAGTCACTTTTTCAGTGCACACTCGAGCCATGTATGGATATCTTGGTGATAAGGATGAAATTACCATATAATTGCTAACTTCAGTTTAAATTACAGAGCCTGACTTAAAATTATTTTCTGATTGTCTAGGACAAAATCTGCTTACATAATTAGTTTTGGAAATGAGTGAAGCACTGTCCATTTCAGCAAAACATTCCATGCAAATTATAAGGACAGAAAACATGCTTTTATTTTGTTTGCAGTTACATGATGGATTTCTGATCCAGAACTGTTTTTCATACACTGTTTCAGTTTAAAGATCACATAATTAAATCAAACTATACTCTGAACTTTATTATCTTCAACATTGTGTTGGCTGTTTCAGTTCTGATTATCACAGCTGTATCCATCTTCTTTCATTTTGTCAACTTTTTCAGGAGAAAGTGCTTCTCACCACCTGTGGGTTTGGACTTCCCTGTTTTATTTTTTGTTTATCTTGTTCTTTTCTTTGTGTGCTTTTTCACAATGCTTTGGCAGAGGCACTGTAACCAGCATTGTTCCAACTGACACAAGCTTGAATCTAATGCCTTTTGGTCCCTGGGGTTGTTGCCAGTGACTGGGGCAAGAAAACCATATTTAATAGTTGAAAATTCTGCAGGAATCCTGGGTCATCGTCCACCTGAGCACAGTCCTTTGGTGGAGACGCACAAGAAATCACACGTTCTCACCCTCTTTCTTTCTAGTAACAATAAAGAGAACAGGAGATGAGACAGAAATTTAATTAGTTAATAACCAAAAAGTCCTTTCCAGACAGGGATTTTTACTGGAGATCTTAAGTAAATAAAATGCCTTCCATAAAAATATAAATTTTTAAAAAATTAAAATATTTCCAAATATTTCCCTTGGAAAAATTATTTTCTTTAAGACTTTAAGTCTGATGGTTGCTCTGCTCATAACTCATCTTACCCCAGCCCCTCTTCTTGAAAGTGAATATTTCTTCAGACCTTCCCTAGTCTGGCCCCCAGAACTTGTTCAGTGTTTTTGGGAGCAATGTATTTCAGGAGCAGCCTTGTATCTGTCTGTGCTGCAGCCCCACGGTGTCTCAGGGGCACGTGGCAGGTTTGGAGTGAGGAACAGAGCTGGGAACACAAGGCTGTGATCACACCCAAACCTGAGACAGCTGAAGCTGCCATTGAAACATGGGAGTGTCTACTACAACCATGATTTTAATTTTTTAATTTTGCCTCTGTAGTCAAATTAGTTGTGAGTGCAATGAACTCCTGCTGGGCTGATGTACAAGGAGTGCCTCCCTCCCAAGCTGCCACCTGGCCATTCTGGCTGTTACTTGTCTGAGAGGCTCGACAGGCCCTGGAGGAGCTGAAGCCTGAGAACATCATTTGATAACTATTGAGAGAATGCTGCCATCTTTCACTCATCACTCAGCAACCTCAGATTGCAGCTTCTCCCCCCCTGGCTCAGGGCTCTCCAGCACCATTTCACCTGGCCACCCTGGCAGTGTGACCTGCATGGTCCCTCAGGGTCACAGCAAAGTGATAAGGACACAGTGTGCTCTCTGCTCAGGTGTTGGTGGCCATTCAGCTCAATATGAAAGAAGTAAAAATAGCCACTATGAATTTTCTGCCTGTCTGTAGCAAAGAGATACCAGAGCTGAGTTTTTAAAGCTATGCTTGCCATTATTTTCTCTCATTTTTCTTTTTTTTAAAATCAGTTATTTTACATAGTACTTTTCGTTCATATAATGCCCTACATTTAATATTGTGTGAATTCCTGCAACTGTGACATAAAAATGCATGCTCTGTAATCATTTTCATGGTAAAATTCAATGAAACTCGAATGTTCAGAGAGATTAAATCTGAAAAGCACACAGGTCAAGCTGAGCAGAGTCCTTTATGAATTTTAACAATTATCCACTGATTTTAAAATAATTGTTCATCTCTGAAGTGTAAATGTAGAAATCTTAGAACCCTATTTGGAAGAAGACATCACTGAAATGTTCCAGTACTTGATAAATAACAAAAGAACTTATTTAATTTCAGACATACCCCATATATGTATCTTTCTGTTGCTGAAAACTTCTATGCAAAACCCAGGATTGTCTTCCTGTACCTTTGGGCTTTGAGGTTAACATGCTTAATCCCAGTTCCCTGTTGGGGATTTCAGCTGTCAGTTTATTGGTAGTTGGCAATGTCATGGTTATTCACATCACTGTGCCAACTGAGATTTCTGTCAAGCTTCACCATACTCACATGCAGGAAATTATGCAACTTAGGGTAGTTGATATTTTTGCTGATGTTTTAAGAATTAACTAATCAAAAATGCAGAGTTATCTTAAAAAAAGGCATTCTGTTTTTAAGATTTGAATAAAAGATAAATCTTTTATTTTAGTACACTTGAAATGTCTTTGTGCATATGGAATCATGCATTAAAGGCAGCTGTGTAAAATCTCAATACTTGTAAAAGGCATAACAGATGTTGCATTAGGGTCTCTTTTCTTTGATTTATTCTTTTATACATTTTCTATTAAGACGACTTTATGACATATATTTGTAAACATAATTGCCTAAGGAAAAAGAGAAGCTGGATTTTTATCTCTTTTATTGCAATGCAGAAAAGGAAACATCACCTAAGGATCCTGGCTATTAAGTTCAAAGGAAAGGCAGGCAGTGTGAAAATAAGGAGTGTCACCTTCTGCAGAACAGCAGACCAAGGAACCAGCCAGTTCTGTTCTTTTCCTTGTTTCACCTTGATTAACTGCAGTTATCACAGGTCAAATCATTCTACAGCCTGCTTTTTACTGGGATTGAGCCACAGTTATGCCTCATCTAAGTGGGAACTTCACATTTTCACATTTTCTGCGTCTCAGAAGTCAATTCCTCTGCCTTCAATAGTCTCAGTTGCCACAGTTTTTGGTATTTGTGACGATCAGTTTCGTGGAGCTGGTTCATGTTGTTCATTCACATCCATGGTGTCTCCTGATACCTGTAAGTTAAAATGAAGTAAATTGTTGAGTTTGGCAACTTACTTCCATCTGCTGTAGGAGTGGAATGGCAACCTCATTTGAAATTCAAACGTTTGGCTATGATTCCACTTATTGAGTGCTAAATTAATTTTAGTAACTGCAGAACATTTCACTGAAGGCTTCCCACCTCTGTTCCTGCTGAATACCAAAAATACAGACCTGAAAATCTTGAATGGTAATAACAACACAGTTTGCCAAGTTGCTAGATAATAGAAAAAAATAGCTACATTTTTCTAAAGAACCTGGTTATGTATCTTTCTTATGGAGTTCCATGAGAGCTATGGATCACTGGCAGGTACTTCCATTTAGATACCTATCTTCACTCAAAAGCTGGAAAATTTGTCATATATGCATCAGCAGGTTCAGTTTTTTTCCCATTTGGAATATTATGCCATTTACACTCCTCTGTACAATATGTAAAGCAGTAGGAGTAATTTTGCAGGCTATGCTGTTGTGAGTGACTAGTGCACACTTCAAAGAACCTTTTAGTTCTTCCTTGGTAAAGTAACTCCATGTCAGAAAGTGAAGAAATAATGTATTTGCTACAGTTTGTTCAATTTTCAGGTAGAGCAAACAGACCTTAAAGTACCTGCCAGAAGGAACAGTGTTGGATGGAGAGCCTGAGAGCCCACAGGGCAAGGCACATGGGCTTTCAAAACCCTAGCATGTTTACTTCTGTTGGTTATTACTGTTCTAATATTAGTCTGTGTCTTCTGTTAAATCATGTATAGAACTATTCTTTTGGAGCATTGTTCCACAGGCTGCCCAAAGTTAGGGACCAGTTGAGAAAGAAAATTTGATACTAGGCAATTTTATGAGCATGAATCAAATGTAACTTTTGTATCTAGCAGAACTAAATTATTTACAGAAGTGAATTAGCTGCTGCAGCTCTTTTCTCCCAAATGAGTTCGTATCAGTGGTGGTGGGGGTTTTATTTCATTTGCCAAGAGTAACAAAAATCAATGCAGATTATTTAGTGATACCTGCATCAATTTTACTATAATTTCTGTAAACCAAAACCAAATCAAAAGTCTCTTTTTTTCAAAGAGCGACATCTCTACTTGCTCTGCCTAAATGCAAGAGCAAAAGGAGAAGTCAGCACATTGGGTGATAACATGTGCCTATATGGTGTTGAACCTTCAAGTTGGCATCAACTGAAAATCTTACCTTTAGTCTCTTTCTCTCCCTCCTTCTTCCACCTCCCTGCCCCTATCCTTGCTGGTAAATATAAATTAGAAAGGATGTATAAAATAAATAACTTCAAAAATTCCCTGTTGAATATACAGTTCTGCTAATCAATGGTGTGTAATCTCATTCAAGTCTATTATGCTCTGTGGGGTGAATGCCTTCCAACCACATTTCGATGACAGTAGGTACTTTAATTTTCTGTGGCACTTTATGGTTTCTGCTTGTCATGATAGATGTACCATTTTGTCAATATTTAATCAAGAAACAATTAAACTTCACGAAAACATTCAGGCCTCCATCCTTGGCTGGTAAAAATCCACTCTAGTGAATGCAGTCAATCCATGCTGATGCACAGCAGCTGCATATGGAAATGTTAAAGTTTAATCTGCTGCAGAGAAGAGATGACAGAATTTAACCAAATGCCCCTCGTGTCACACTGCAATTGATACAGTGCACATTTGCACTGAAGAAGCTGATGTGAATTTCATGTATTCTTACTGTTATTATCTGATTAAAATACTAGTAAATAATGAAAATGCTAGAAATGGTGGTGGTTGTAGATGGAAAGTGGAATGTGAAGCCATTGGCAACTGTGAAACCATTACAGTGAATGTTTATAACAATCTTTTAACATACTCTGGTTGGACCTGTCCTCAACCCTTTGGGTCCCACACTGGGTGCCAAAAGAGGACTGTCATGGTATTAAGCCCAGACTGAGATGAAACACCACACTTGCTCAGCCTCGATGGAATGGGGAGGAGAATCATAATAAAGCTTTTATGTTGAGATAAGAAAAGTTTCCTTCCTGGAAACTGCCCCAGTTTATATCCTGGACATGACATTCTGTGGTGTGGAATTTCCCTTTGGCCAGTTTGGGTCCCATGTCTCAGCAGTGCTCCCTCCCAGTTTCTTTTGGGAACATCCTCACTGGCAGAGCATGAGACAAGATACAAAAAGGTCCTTGACTTAGGATAAACAGAACTTAGCAAAAAACCAAAACACCAGTGTGTTATCAACACCATTCTCATTCAGAATCCAAAGCACAGCACTATAACAGCTACTGAGAGGAAATTAACCCTGCCCTACCTGAACCAGGACAGGCCACAAAAGAAGGTATTGTTATGCATAAACAAATGATAACATACTTAAGTGTTTTACTTTTTTTTTCAGGTGGCTAACCAGGTTGTTCAGGCTCTACTTACTCAAAAGGTAAGTTGTGATTTGAGTATTTTCACTGTAACTTAAAGCTTGCAGTTATTCATTGTTTATTTGAGAGATATGTATATATTCTTAAATAGTATACTTTTTTTAAACTATGTTCACACATTTAGTAGGCAGGGAAAGTACTGCACAGGAAAAATTGCAAACCTGGCACAGTAAAAAGCTCCACTTTGGCTTCTACAAAGATCTGTTCTGCATCAAGTCATGTCTGAAGTTCCAGTTTTCTGAAGTGGTCCATGAGTTAAACACAAATACGTTATTTCATTTTGTCAGGGAAAAAAAGAGAGAAAGACAAACAAAATATAAAGATTATAACAATAAGCTGTGAGCATTTCAATATTCATGGAATGATCCTTGGTAAGGTCTAGACCACTTGATGGATGTGGCATTATTAAAGTGCTTTGGATCATTTAGTTTTAAAAAGATGATTTGGAAAGAGAAATAAATGCAGTCTTCTAAAGCAGATAGTGCAAAGAAAAATATAAACTGTTTTGTCTACACTTAATGACAGCACAAGTAATAATGTTCTTAAAATGCAGCAAGAAGCACCAAGTTAAAATAATCAAAAAATCTCTTACCACATGCACAAAACTGTTCTAGATGCAAATAGTTTTTGAGGACTGGCTCGCAAGCCTCCCTTATAGACACAATTCTGCCCAGCAGGACATAATTCAGAAAGCTCCCTGCAAAGGGAAGAGTGGGGACAGAGGGGACAGGCAGGGTTGAAAGTATCATTGCTCATCCTGTGATTTTTAGCTGCACAACCAAGGCTGTTACTCTGGAAGAGGGATACTGCCTTCCAGCAGTTGGAAGTGTTGCAGCTCAGAGCTTATTTGTGCAAGCCTCAACATCCAGGGGAGTTTGCCCTGCTGCTGTCTGTGTTTTGTTTCTCTGTTTACACACAAGAATAGGATCTGTGCATCATCAGAGCTATTGCTGTGACACCTGCTAGAAATATAACTTAAGGTCTTTTCTAAAAAATCCCAAATCTTTGTTTCAATCCAGTCTAAATGGAAATGGCAGTATTTTCTCATGTTAATATACACAAAAACCTCATGCACGTTTTGTATTATAAAACCATATGTGGTGGAATACTCACTGGAGGGTTAATCTCAATATTTTAATCTCTAGTTTGGGAATATTTTGATTGTTTTCCAAATGGAGAGAGGAGCTTCCTGATTCCCTCTGCAAAAGTGTCAGACATTTTGATGACTACATACTTCCTCAGTAATTAATCCTTCCAAACCCACAGGAACCAAGTAGTTCCTAAGGATACAATAAAAACAGATCCAAAAACATTTAATAAAAGTATTTAATTAGGGTTGATGGGATTTAACAGCTGCTTACCTACTACTGAGTAATAACAGCTAATTTAATGTCCATAGGAAAAGGAAAGAGGGTACTTTTCTAAAAGCTAATGAATATTAAGTGTTACAGTGCTCCTGACACTGTTCATACAAGTCCTTTTAGAAGAAAAGACAGGAACACAATAGCGTACAATGAAGAGGAAATTTCTCTCCTCACACCAGTCCCAAAAGGGTAGATAGCAGAACCCAAATAGTAGCTGGTAAACAGACCTGGTAAATCTACCATCATGCAGCTGAGCAGTGGGACAGAGTCAGTCATGCCACGCAGAGATAACACACCTGGAGCAGAGCAAGACACAAAGAAAAGCTGAGAGCTTTCACAAAAGGGAGAAGAGTCATTTTGTACAGTAGCACACACTGTGTAGGCTTTGCTGTGAATTTGAAATCATCCCTCAAGGACTAATTTTTGCTTAAATGAAGTACACGCTGTATTGTAACGAATAAAGTGCTGTGTACTCGCCGGGATGTGGAAAGACTGTGATCCCACTGAGAGATTCTGGTGACACAAATTGAGTGAGCAAAGCTTGAGTGATTTATCAATGTCACTGAATCCTTGAAAGGGAATTACAGTTCTAAATGTTCACTTTTCAAGTATGTAATTTGTTACAATACTTACAGAATTTCTCTAACGTGAGAGAGTTTTTTTTTTGATGCGACTATGGAAAAACTATTTTAAATTGAATTTGTGCTGAGTTAGCCACGCAGCATAATTTCACTATTTTATGTAGCAAAATTCTATGGATTTTCTACCATTTACTAATAGAAAATTTTGCCTCTAGGAAATTAAGAAGTTGGACATTCAACAAAATTAATTGAGGCAAACCTGTATATTACGATACTGAAAACATCCATTCTTTCTCCTTCCACCCAAAGACTTCTCATATAACATGAGCTGGTTGGATTGCTGAAAACTGAATTTTTTAGGGTTTTTTTTCCATGTAAGACCTGGATCAGCAGTTTGAAATTTGAGTTAAACCATTTAATTAAATCACTTTGTGATCTGTGAATCTAGTTCTTGCATTGTAATCTCCTCCATAGAAGAGTATTCAGGAGACTACTCTTTTTACTCGGGGTTCTTTATGAAAGTTATTTATTCTCCATTTTCATAAATTAAATAAAAAAGAAGTGAATTAAGTGTTAATTAAAGCAGAAAGAAGCATGTTCAGAGGGAGAGCAGTATTTTTCTGGGACCTCTTCTGAGGGCATTGGATTCCATTCTGGAGAAGAGTGAGTCTGGTTCACACTGAAGAGATAAAGGAAGGCTACAGAGATGCTCAGATGAAACCCTAGGAGTACTTTAAATATTTGGGAGATTGCTACCTTAATAGCTAGTTGTTTTACCCACAGGAGAGGAGTTATATGCTTCAGACATTTGATAGTTGTATTAATTGGTAATTTTAGGACTTCAGGTTTTTAAACTCAGACTTTATTTTACCAGAAAACTTCTGCCTTTATGTGTCTCATTTCTCCTCTGGGCTTTGTGTGGCATTACCCTTGGCAGGGTTTATAGCATCTGGGTGGGTAATCTACTATCTTATATATCACTTTTTTACAGAAATTCTAAAGCTGGAAATATAAATCTTAGGGTTTTAAAACTGTACAATAGGAAAGTTTTGGGTAGAGGCCTTGCTAAGATTTAATTTTTTTTCTACACCATCAGTTTCTGTGAATCATTTTCCCTGTTCAGTGCCCTTAGTAGTCTTGAAATGTTAAGCACTGTTGTAACAGCCAAGGCTCAATTTTAAATTCTCTGATTTGTGAAAGACAGATAATGGTGGGTCTTGATGCTTGCAATCTCTATTCCTAATAGAGATTGCCTTGTGCAAGACCAGGGATAAGAGGTCTCACTGACAGGAAACAAAGCTTCAGGGCTTTAGAAATCATCAGTCTCAAGATTTTTTGAGGGTAGTGTTGGAAGGCTCTTGCAATTTCAATTGAACAGCCACTTGACAGCCACCTAAAACAAATGTTATAAAGCCATCAGGAGAAAATAGCTGCATTCATCCAGTATTCATAAAATCTGATACATATGCATAAAAAGATGTTTAGAGTTTTCTGGGAGTCTCGAGATGAACATATTTTATTGTGTGTTCACCTCTTGTAACCTCAGTGCTGGTTACAGCAGAGACTAGAGCAACTGTAAGCAACAATTTAAGCTACATCTGACTACAATTTCCCCCTCTGAGTTGTTTTCTCATACAGCCAGGTCATCATGTTGTTAATGTTATTGACAGGACAGCATATGGGGGTGCTGAGGCCTGTTTCTCCACCTTCATATGGTGGAAAGTATTCTGAGCTAGGCAATACCACAGGGCAGCAAATGTCCTAAATTTAAATAAGGGTAAGTATTTTGGAGATGTACATTAAAAAAACAAACCAACCGAGATATGACTGCAGCTTATTATTTTTATACGTAATCTTTATTAGGAGACTGCTTTTCCTGCTTATGAAGCTCTCATACCTCAAAATGGGCAGCTGCACAAAATATGCTGGAAAGATGAGTGTCAGATTCTACACTGTCTCCAAAATCCTCTGATAGAATCCTGTATTCCTCCAAGGGACCAGGAAAAGCAGATTTTACACTGAAGATAGACAGAGAGAGATAAGAGAGAGAGAGAAAGAGAGAGAGAGAGAGAGAGAGAGAATTATCTGTATCTGAAAGCCATTAGTGGTTTTAATGGTTTTACACTCCACCTCTGCTTCTAATGGCCAGTTTTAAGTTTTTTTCATAGAATCATGGAACTGCTTATATTGCAAAGAACCTTTAAGGTATCATGTCCAACCAGTGCTGCCAAGGCCACCAAACCAATGGTGTTTGGTGGGAACCAAATGTTCCCAAGTGCCACATCTACACAGCTTTTAAATCTCTCTAGGGATAATGACTCCACTACCTGTTGCAATGTTTGACAACCCTTGCCATAAGAAAATTTTCCTAATATACAACCTAAACCTCTCCTGAAGGCCATTCCAGAGGCCATTTCCTCTTGTCCTATCAGTTGCTGCTTGGGAGAAGAGACCAACACCCTTGTGGCTGGAACTTCCTAAACACCTCCAGCTCCCTCAGCTTCTCCTCATCAGATTTGTGCCCCAGACCCTTCCCCAGCTCCACTGCCCTTCCCTGCACTCTCTCCAGCCCCTCAATGTCTTCCTTTAGTTAAGGGCCCATAACTGGACACAGGAGTCGAGGTGTGGCCTCGCAGTGCCCAGTACAGAGGGACAATCAGTGCCCTGGTCCTGCTGGCCACACTCATTTCATACAGCCTGGATGCCATTGGCCTTCTTGCCCACCTGGGCACACCCAGGGGTGTCTGTGGAGACACAGCCCATCCACATCAGGCCCAGCAATGCTGACTTGGTTGTTCCAGAAAAAGCAAGGAAGGGATCAGACTTCAGAACAGCACCTTGAAGGCACAGTGCCACATTGAACTTCTGCCTGGTTTGGTACAGCTTATGCTTTTTACTTGGCTTATGCTTATTACAATATTCATATATTAATTGCTGCTTTCTGCTTTTTGTCAGCTGCAAAATGGAACACATTGCTAGCAAAGTCATTTATATGCTAACAGAAAACTCTGAAAGGAGGTGCCAGGTAGCTACTACTGTTTGTCATTACAAGGTTTTCTTTAACATTTTAATGGATGATCAAACAACCAGAGAAAATGAAGTAACACATTTTTCTGATTTATACTACTTTAAAAGTTGTGTGTTCATTTCTTCTTAGTAACTGACATAACTTAGAGCATGTTAAGTGCCTCTGTTACCTTCTTTCTAATCTTACTGTTTTCCCTTGTACTGCAGGGTCTGAGGGAGGAATGTATAAAGCTGAAAATGAGAGTTTTTGATCTGGAACAACAGAATCGAACTTTAAGTGTGCTTTTCCAACAGAAAGTCAAACCAGCTTCTGACCTCCTCCTTCAGGTAGGAAACAGCCTTTGCAGGAAGCAAGCTATGAGCTTCACATTTTTAAAATTATAATATACTTCTTTTTAAGGCTATGTCAGTAAGTGGGAAATGACAGATGATAGATTTAATATATTAGAAGAATATCTGTTATCTGTACTCTGATCCCATTGAAACTGAAAATGTGTGCCAGTGAGCTCTGATATTGCATGCAAATCTGGAGAGAGGAGCACACCTGCAGAGTAACTTACTTTTTTAGGTGATTCTTGGCTATGATAAATGGAATGATATGGGTTCATTATCCCTCTGCAGGGGAGAAGCTCGTATTCCTTAACATCCTGCTTGATGGTGAACAGTGCAATTTCCTGTGAGAAGACAGCCCATTTATTTAACTTTTGCCATATGTGATACCGTCCTGATTTCAGCTTACTTGCAAAGGTTTAAGTACATGTTCACAGGCTTAGAGTGATTTTTTTTTTGGTAATGTTTTATGGGAGAATATAGCTGAGAAACCCATCGACCCATGTCTCACTCATTTGCCATTCTGGAATACTAAGAGATGTTTCAGTATCCTTCTTCATCTGGCAGTGTCTGTTATTGTGAAAGAACCCATCACTTTGTCATCCTTTTGTAGAAGTAGAATTGCTTTGCAGAAGTTCTAACAAATCTGACCATGAGCTAGGAGAGCAGCAATTGAGGACCAATTAGAACTTTGCAGGACATGTCAGCTACTTGAGTGATATTAAATGTCTCTCCTATATTCTTGCTGCTCTGCATCTGTATCTCGGGAAAATGTGACCCTTGCACTGTTGTCCAACAGCTGAGGGCTGCTAACTCTCATCAGGGTGGGCTGGTTTTTCTGCAGAAACGTGCTGCAATAACAGCTGATGTTAAAGGCAAGGGCATCCCCATGGTGAGGGCAAAGAGTTGTACTTACTGAGGAACTCTAAAGCTCAGGCAGAGTGGTGCCAGGACACCATCACAGGATCTGGGTTCTTGAGTTTTCCTCAGGTTCTTGTTCCATCTCTTGATTTTGTGTTGATTTGGGTATTGCTAGGCCAGGACCTCCTCTATTCTGGTTTCTTGTCCCTTGTCCCGTTTCCTTTCCTAGTTCATCCTTTATAGACCCCTGTACTCATTTATCTTTATCCATTCACAGTTTTGACACATCCACTACACCATGGATCTTTGTTGCTCACTTTTGCTTTTAACAGTCACATCAACTGCTCCTTCTTCCTGGTTTGGGGTGTTTTTTTCTTTCTTTTTCCTGTTTCCAAAGTGTCCGATAGCAGCTAATGTTAACTTGGGGTTGGATTGCACAGAAGTCACACACTGCACATTCATTATTACAGATGCAGCTCCTATTCCCAATTCCTTGTGTGGCAACAATAAAGCCAGGTTATTCTGGGAATGCTACAGAAGTGTTGGATAGCATCTGAAAAAGGGGATCAACGCTTTGACTTGAGTTCCTTGAGACTGGATTGTGCAGCACTCTCAAAAAAGTTGAAAGGGATGAACCTGCACCAGGTGGAAGAAAAAACCAAATGATCTGACAGGTTTTCCTGAGGGACTCAAAACTATTTTAAATCATTGTTCTTGCACAGTTTGGCAGGAACTAATGTGCATTAATTTTTTTCCCCTTTTTCACTTGATTTGTCATTATTGGCTGAGGACAAAAGGGAATGAAGTTCATTCAGAAAGTCCAGGTCTCCCTGGAGCAAAATTTGCTGTTGTGTCCCTTCTCTTGCTATCAAAAGGTTTTAACCCCCTAGATGAAAAAATGCAGAGAGCAAGTTGCAGTGTACGTTGGAAAATGAAGAACTTCTGTTAAAACACTTCATATATCGTTTTTTAAAAAAAAAATCCAAACCAAACAAAACAGTCAATCTGTGAATTTCCAGAATTTTAATTATCCTCTAATTATACTCCAGACTCAAATAAATGGCATGTAGTCTGTGATCTTGCAGCCTGAGATGCAACATCTAAAGAAAGATGTTTTCTTAGGACTGAAATTGAGCAAATACTGTTGTGTGCCTGCATAAAATTAAAGAACAGTTTGCATTATGTCTTCTTGGAAGTGCACACAGCCCAGATTTAGAGCAGTAGGTAAATATTAATTTAAATGTGTCACTCTAAAGGAAAGTTATAAATATGTGCTTAAGGACATTCCTGTTAGATCATGACCCAATCAAAGGCAAATTCTGCTAACTGGGGGCAGGGGGCACGGGGTGTTTTCACCTTTCCTGTACTCTCTGATATAATACAGTTCAATTTTATTTAATGCTGATCTCATCCTGAGAGAAGAAACCACACTCAGTAAAACAACAGATTTTAAAGAGTGCCATGGTAGAGGGCACAAGCCAAAAATAAGTAATGTTAGCTATTTTTCTGCATGTCAGCCTCTTTGATTTGGTAATTTAGAATATTTGGATACTCCATATTTGACATTAGGAGACTCTTGCATTACAAAGTAAGCTTATTTCTAAACTGTAAATATTCTGACTTCTCAAACTTCAACAGAAATTTAGATTTCTTTTTTTAAAGCAAAATTTAAAGCTAAGTGTAGATTTCAGCATTGTCCTAGGTTTTTGTATGTATGATTGCAAGCAAATAATACATGATTCAGATGTCTTAGATATCAGACCATTCACTTTTTTTTTCAGTGAATGGATTGGTACAAGTGTTTTGAATTTGACTGCACACCATACCAATTGCACTGTGTTGGTTTTGCTCATGCTTCTCACACAGTCCAAAAGAAAAACTCATTTTGCTACCAATTGAAAAAAAAAAAAAATTAGATTCATGTACTATGGTTTTCATGGCTGCCTCAGGAATCCTGCAGTGTAGAAGTGGTATTAAAAGTATTACATTTTTCATGCATTTACAAAAAATGTAAGTGCTTAGGAAGTTGAAGCCCTAATAGTGTTTTTAAAGCAATGTGTGTTGTTTGTGTGTGTTGCTGTGTAAGTTCTTTGCTACCAGGAACTTTGGTGTGCTTGCTGCTTGCAGGCAGTGACATAGCTGCTGTGTCACTCCTGCCATGAAAAGATAAATAATGCAGTCACTGATGCAAAATTTTAGGAGGATAAAGAGATAATTCAGGATTTTTTTCTCTTCACCTCTGATACTATAGACAGATGTAAGAGCTACTCTCTCTTTCTGGGGACATTCTTTTTAGCTGAAGTGTGTGATTTACCTAGAGGCAGTCCTAGAACAGATAAATAAGAAGGCTGATCACCTTTTTTTTGTTGTTGTTATTTTATAATATTCAGGAAATCTCTCTGAAACAGCTTTTCTAAAATGATGAAGCCTTGGAAAAGTCTTTTGTGTCAGCATCATCTGAGAAAGAGCAGTACTTATAGTTAAAACCTAGCACAAAAGAAGAGCTTCTGCTCAAACAGCCTTAATTTTCCTCTGTTAATGTGGTTGCTAAAAAGATATTAAATTCTGCCTTTCATAGCAAGAGGGGTTGGGAAAAAAACCCAGGAACTCTATTTTAGTGACCTACCTTGTGCTTCATCTGCAAGTAGGACAAATAGTTGGGGATAATAGTCAAAGATTTAAAATTGAGTAGAGGAAAACCAGTTAGAAGTGAAGAGAGAAATCTGTGGGGGTGATATACAGGAGGATGCTGAAGGGATAAGACAGGGATCAGGGGTTGCCTTCTTATTAATATTCCTTTTTAAATTTTTAGATTTTACATAGCTCTGTTTACACCAGTTCAAGATGTTTGTTAGATGAATTGTTCCCATGGGAGAGGTCCTGCTTTCATGTTTCACCCAGAAAGTTGTTGTCACAGGGGTTTTTTATAAACTTTGCAGGGTTTTTCAGTGAAAGGGATGAAAAAGTGGCAAGTAGCAAAATTTATCGGGTTGATTTATTTGATTAAATAAGTAATAAAATTTCATAGTTGGAAAAGTATAAGATAATATTTCTAATAATAAGATTTATAATATCCATGATATTAAACTATATTTTCATTGCCATTTTATTTCCGTCATAAAAATTCTACTTTATCAACCCCAGAAGCAAGCAGGGAGGTCTCCTGAAGCATCTATTTTCTCATTTGTGTTTCTCTGGCTAGATTACTTGTATTTATTACTCATGCACCATCCACATTGTTTAGTTTTACACCTAAAGTTTTGTCTAAAATTCTAAAGCCCAGAGTGCTGAATTCTCTAGGTGGTCAAGTTAAAAAATAATTACTTTGTGATGACTGCATTGGTATGAGGCCTCTTAATAACCTGACAGCTCTGCCCTGATGTACAAGGCAGAGTGTGGCTGTACAGAGTGAGATGGAAACAGTTGCACAACTTAGCAGGAAGGGGTAAATTGCACCAATGACATTATTATGGATGGGGGGAAGGAGAGGGCTCTTAATTGCCCTAACACCTGCCAGAAGGAGATGGAATGTCTGGGCTCAGAGCCTGACCTCTGGTCCAGACGTTGTTAGACATGATGAAGTCTGAATGCAGGAGGTTAAAAGTGAAGTTGCATTGCTTTACAGCAATGAGATCTGTGTAATATTTAAGTGTTTCAGAGAGTGGGTGTTTGAGAGCTTGAAATGAAGACTAAAGATCATCACACGCTGTTAGGAAACAGTTTGTCAGCATTCCAAGGTACATTTCAGTCAGTGCATTGGTACATGCCGAGCAGCAGTAGAATTCCCTTCTCACAGAAGCCAGGTGCCTGCAGGCTCTCGAGGGAGCAGGCAGACCTGATACCAAATCAGCAAATTGTATTTACAGCTGTAAAACTCCTGCAGCTGAGCCACTTATTTGCCAACCTTGCATTTATTTGTCTGCATCCATCGGATTGTCAGGGCACAGCTTTCTGCAAATCTTCAGGGAAGTTCCAGCTCCAGAACAAGCTCTGTCCTTTTCTCCTCTGTAAACATACAAACATAAATGAGGTATGGCAGCATCTTTAGAGTGATTTCCTTGCTCAGAAATTAGGACTGGTGGCTTGAAGGAGAAAATAATCCAGATCTGCTAATTGCTTCAGCAGTAATTGAATACTGCTTGCAAGTTAAGACAATCTCCAGGGCTGTATCAACAGACAAGATCACATGAGCGTTAAGCATGTTTGAGATATATTAATTTAAACTTGTGCATTAACCTTTATCCAAGAATTACATTCCTAGTAGAACCCCTTTTAGGAAGTGTAAGGGTAGGTTTTACTCTATTTATGGTTCTCAAAAGATTTCAGGCTGCAGCCCTGCTGGATTGATTCCTCCAGGTCAAGCCTACCAAAGTGCACAGTTACTGTCAGGAAGATCCTACCCCAGGAAAGAGCCTCCAGCCCTGTAGTCTTGAGAAATTATAGGAATGCTTCTGTATATCTGGAATCAAGACTGTGATCTTGTATGAAATACTCGAGTTTTTGAGACTTGCAAGAAAAAAATAAAAGAATATTCTTCCTGTGAGGATGGTGATGTCATTGTTTCCAGTCTTGCATTATCTCAGTAAACTGTTATCTACTTTCTATTTGTTCCATGTCCTCACTCACCAATAACATCTTAGAAGACAGAAATACAAAACTTTGAAAGTCTGTATTTCATCTTAGCTTAAATCATCAACATGTAATAATACATTATAAACCATATTTATTACTTGCCCTGTTTGCAGCTCCAAATATATGCTGAAGAAATACTACAGAGATAAAGTATTTACGAGTGCCAATTGGTTAGATGAATGGGTGACCAAAAAAACCAGTGATGAGAGAAGGAAAGGAAACATTCCCCCTCTGGAGAAACTCCATCTAATCTCCCTAAGCCATATGATTTCTAGTTTTGAATGCACAGCAGCAGCAGCACAATACCTGAAAGAATTTGGTGGTGCATCTGATATGCAGCCAGCCCTGGAAGGAGCTCCCAGACAAGCAGGCTGATAAAAGAACACAAAAATGTTTGTTATAGACCGTGGAATGAGAGGAGAGGTAGGGCAAGATCCCTCACAACAGTTCAAACTAAAGCAAAGCACAGTGAGAGGGTCAGTGGAGAGCAGTATTTTATTATGAGGGACTTAGATCAAGGTCCTGATAGGTCTGCTCCATCACTAATTTGTGTTTTGGTGATTTACCTTCTTGTCAGACTGTTGTCCCTTATTTCAGCAATTCAATTCCTACCAATTTGCTCTCAAAGTAAATCAAAACATTAACTTAAGCTCCCAGGGCATGTAGTTCTGATGAGAATGATAATACTTTAAAGAGAAAATTACCCCCAGCTGCTCAGCATTCCTCTGTCCAAGTATTTTAACTAGCCTGGAGAGGTTCCACAGAAAACCACTGAAAGCCTTGCCACATCAACACAAACAGGACGTTCTGTGATACAATTTTAGAAAGATAAATTTCCACTACCAAGTCTAAAAATGAGCAATTTCCATTATCCTGATGAAAATAAATTGCTACAGCAATACCAAAATCAGCAAATCAAATGAGCAAATAATCTTCAGGAAAGCCACAAGTGATTCTTGGTGAAGTATTTATGAATGATTTTGACTGAGGAAAGCAATATTTTTTAATTTTTAAAGAAATGTAAAGGCATTTTTCAAGAGCAAAGAGAGTATTTCAGAGGAAGCACGTGTCAGGAGAATGGTGGGGCTGTATTGATGTGACAGGCCTGGACAACAAAAGTGAGATTTTACCTCCTATTTTTAGACAAAGAAAAATAAGCAAGTGACACTGGGTGAACCAACAATTTTTCTTTATTCCATGCATAGATTTTTATTATCAGTGATGATCCACATGATGGCAGGAATCCAATATGGCATTTGAAACCCTAAGCAAGTATGTGGACAGAGTAATTAAGTACAAGAATATTGTTCATGGCTTTTCCTTTTCTGTGTATATTCCATGTAGGAATAAACTTTTAAAAGGAAGGAATTCCACAGTAGGAAAGAGTATTGCTGTATTCCTTTCCAAACCTGCCCTGTGCTTCACACTTGTAATAAACATTAAAAAGACATACTTTTTTATTCCATGCAGTTGTATTTAACCTACAGCAACGCTTAACATTGTGGCTGCTCTTGCAGCCCCGTCTGTTTGTTGAATGTATTAACAGGATTTATTAGCAACTTTCCATGTGAATTCCTGCATAAATGGTCAAATGTAAGTACAGAGGCTGCTTAGAGACAGATTGTGAACTTAGTGAAAACTCTGAGTTACTCATGTGTTTATATTTTGTGTGACCACCACATCCCTATTTTTTCTGATATGTTTCTGGTTTTGTAGTTTACAATTTATTTTTATTTAATATATAGTTATTGTATTTATGTCAAGAGTCACTCATTCATGTTTCCTTTCTAAACTGAAAAAATCTTTCTCATGGACATTCTGATGGCAAAAATCATCATGAATTTGTTCTAATATTATCACAGTATGTGATGTGGTACCTACAAGCCACGTGTCAGATATAAAAGTGCAAGTTCATATCATCAGATCAACTTTTAAAGCCTCCCCCATCTTGCATTTCTCAGTGGAATAAAATAGTAGCAATTGCAAGTCCTGCTTAAATGCAGTGTGCTCAAACAACAGGTGTGCAGGGTAATTGTTTTCTCATCATGGTGCGTATTTCACACTCTGTAACTCTCAAATGAAATACCAAAAGAATGTATAAAATTAATTCAGAGATTTAGAGGGCTCTGTCTGGTGGTAAAGTGGGAATCTATTGAAATTCTAAAGCACTACAGAATTATAACCTTTATTATTACAGATCTATGGTTTTCTTTTTATTGCACTAATGGAGCTAAGTAGGTAGTTCATTTTTATTTTCTTAAAACTTTGAGATTTAAAGAAAGGATAACTGTGCAAAAGCACATATAAAATAAATAACAATAGATACAGCATTCATTTCCTGTTATTACACTCAATACATATAAAACCTCATTTATATTTTACTTTATTACTGTGGTTTTGTTACTGTTATTTAAGTACAGTGGCACTTTGAAGATGTGAAGCAATACTGAATTATGGCTCTTTTACTGAGAAATGGGTGTGCCAATAAGTGCTCTGCTTCATAACATTTAAACTGTTCAGATTATATCAGGTCAGTGTAAATTGCTAGTAATGTAAAATTACACATTCCATCAAATGAAACAAACCAACATTATGCTAAGTGGGTTGAAGCACATAAGATTACTCAATAGGTATTTTCTGTTGCCATCTGTTATGGAAAAAAATAATTTTCCTGTGATATACTTTACATTTTCTGTATATTCTTATAGATACTGCACATAGAAGAAAGGGTTGATAATTAGAATAAAATGTTACTCATAATGAATCATAAAACACCTACAGAACCAACCCCATCTTTTAGTATTGAATTTTACTAATGCTCTCCTTTGTTTCCCAAATGACCTATCTTCTTTAATGATGGTTTGGATACTGGTAAGATTCAAATTCTCATTCAAAGGCCGTGACACTATTGACTAAATCTCTGTTGACTTCGCTGAGAATGTGAAATACTGTATTGCAAGATAAAATCAGCACGAGGTGCTCAGTGAAACTGAAGAGTCCATTAGTGCCTTAACTCTTAAATTACCATCTGGGTATCTCTCTTGATAAGGACGAGCTGAAAGGAAGAGTTACCTTTGTCATTAAATCTTTAACAATGTGATACTGACAGCCTTGAGTTTTTCTGTATTTTTAGCATTTTTAGACCTCATCCCTGCTCCTTTCTTTCTCTAGATGTGGGCAGGTTGTGTTCCATTAGTCATTAAGCCATGTCTGGGTGCAGGAAGGGGCAGTGATTTGTCTGTGTCCTATGTGCATCACAAGGGCATCTTCAACATTATGAATTAAACTCCATCTTACTGCATTAGAAGTATGGAAAACAGACTGCCAAAGTAATGGCATCATGAATTAATATCAGTGCTTTAAAAATCTCAAATATACTCCCACTCTTCAGCTCATCTTTCTGGTATACAATTTCAGAAATGAGCTACTTTATTTTGTAGTGTTTTGATCCTAAATTTTTATATTCAGTTATATTTTAAAAGCAGAAATACTCAATCATTTTTTAAAAAGTTTTCTATTACTTACTATTAACTGTTTTTCTCTAAATAAACCTTGTGTACTTTTCCTGTACAGTAGATGCAGGCACAGACACAGGCCTAGGCACAATTATTATGAATTATAGATAATGCAAGTGTGAGCATGAATCAGAGATTAGCATTGTGTTCTAGGTTTATTCCACTAAATGATCCCTAGGAGATCTTGACAATAATTAGAAATATGGGTGCTCTCTGCCCTGTCACCAGTCTTGACCTGGTAGTTTGTTCCCAGGGGAACAACAAATGGATTTAACCTTTCATTTAGGTCTTCAGGCCCTTCATGGATGTGGGACCAGACTTTCAAGTGCTCAGGCATTGTGCTGAGCTCTTCTGAAATCTGTCTACTGCCAAAGTGGGAGCTGATCCCTTTTGAAATTCCTATATAATACCTCTTAAACCCTGCTTTTATCCACAGTGAAGAAACGAACAATTCACAAGGGCAGAGGTTCCTAGTCAAGAGCTGGCTGGCACAGCTTCTTCTGGGCAGAGACAGCTCATGAGAGGGTTTGCAGCTCTCAGCCACCTGAGCCAGAGGTGAAGCTCCCAGCCTGGGCCAGGCTGCCTCTGGCTGCAGGGTGGGAGAGGGGGATTTTCCATGCCATCCCCTGCCAGGCCTAGCCCTAGCCCTCCCAAGGCAAGTTCAGGTCCTAAATAATGCTTGGAGGGCACAGTGCCTTTCCCTGCAGGAGCACAGCTTGGCCAGGAGCAGGGAGTGGCGTTTCTCATTTTCCATCTCCAGCTGTTCCTGCTGGCTGGGGCAGTAGGAGGGGGTGCAGATGAAGGTGGGCAGTGCAGGGCCATGTCCTTAGGCCATCCATGCACCCTCCAGCACTGGCTCTCCCTCCTCACCTGTGCTTCAGCCTTACTTGGCCAGCATGGCCAGGCTGCTGGTGAGATCTTTCCCATCACTCCAGAGCAGGTTGGTGGAATTGCAGAAGGCCACAGCCAAGGCTTGAGCTGCTGAATGAGATCATTGGGTCTCCAGAGCTGTGCTGTGTCCTACACAAGCCCTGTGGTTTTGGTGTATCAGGGTAAACCTTAAGTGCCAGCTGGAGGTTTTGTGGTCAATTTGGGAATTTCAAGAGTGAAATAGCACTGGAAATGCACAGTTGTGACCTTCTAGAAGGTTTATTTCTGAAAAGAAGCAAAAGTTTGGGAAGTCTATGGGGCAATTCCTGTCCTAGCAGAAATTCTTTTCATTTCAGTAGGAGAAGCGAAGCCAGTAATTCCTACCAGCTGGGAATCTACCCACTTATTCTTTCTAAATCATACTTTTAAGTAAGTGCTTTGAGGAAAAGGAATAAAATCAAGTACCTTGTATCCAAGTATTCAAGAAAAAAGTCTTTTCTTATTAGAAATTATTCTGTCAGAGACAAAAAACAATGCATTATATTGGAGTTGGAGTACGTAAAAGCCTTAAACTAACAATAAAAGTATTTCTTGCAAGTCTCCTCCTACTTTTAAACTCCTTTCAATCCATATGACATTTCAACAATACTACACACACAGACACACACACACAGGCACACACACACAAAAGACGGTGGAGGAATGGAGAAACTTTTTAATGCATAATACTGAGGCAAGGAAAATATGGCTTGTTCAACATTAACCTTGACAAATTCGTGCTCTTCTCATTTAAATGAATGAACCTTTCCAGTGTCTAGGTTGCTGAACCTTGGGAAACAGCAGTGAGGAAGGATGAAATAACAATGCTCATCTCTCTTAATATTTTTTTTTCTTTTTTTTTTGAGTAAATGAATGATTTCAATGAAATCCAAATAAGGATTAATCTGGTCACTTGAATCCCCTGTTCACAGCCAATGAACTTCCCTGTAAAACAGAGCTTGCCCTCCTGGGTTGCCATGTATTGATCAAAACATCTTCCCTGAGCCTTCTCTCTCCTTTTCCTCCCACAGGCAAAAGGTTAGTGTTAGATAATAGTATTAATTTTCCAGACATCTGCACATGTTTTAATAGCCTTTAGAAGGTTTGAAATGGTTTCTGTTTGACCACCACAGGGCTAAAATGCCATTAAGGCTTAGATTGTAGCAATACATAACAATCATAGCCCTGTAGTTCAACCTGGCAATAAAAAAGCTAATTTATTTTATCAGAGATTTAAATTAATGTGATGAACTCCTCTCTCAACAGGAATTGTAACACCACTCTCACTAAAAATACCACATCCCTGCATATTTTCAAAACCAAATAAAACACTTGTGACAAACTTTGTGTATGTATTGTACGTGCTATTTTGGAGTGTTTGCACGTGTGTTTCTGTGTCCACATAAAACTCCTACTGTTCCTGAGACCATTTTGATTTTTCTGTCATATGTTCATTCTGAGCCTCTTTCCTTCTGTCATCTGGCTTGTAGGCTCAGCAAGAAGGAAGTGATTAATGGGGCAGTCTCCAGTCTTAGCATTGGGGTTTGTTTAACACCTTGAGAACTGGAATTTTCTTGTGGACAAAAATTATTGCTGCTTAGGTAAATTCAGTTGAAAATAGTTTTTAAAACAGACCTATGCATTTAATAAGGATATTTTTGGAAATCTGTGCAAGAGATATTTAGACTTCAGACAGCTATAATTTCCAGCTATATGCCAGAGGAAAGCTTCAACTTATCCCATTATAAAGTGATAAAGCAGCATCTGATGGCAGCAGCTTCTGTGATAAAATGATCATGGCAGCACTGAGAACGAATCTAATAAGGGAATTGATCTGTAGATTCCAATTCTGGTAGAGCCAACACTGATCAACATAAATGTCAATAAGATCTCACTGAGGTCTGCCTAATGCCTTTAGAATATTTTGAGGCATAGTCAGAAAGTGAATGTGAAAATGGATTTTAAACTGTAGGAATCACAAAGGCAACGACCAATGTTATGTCATGCTACCAGGAATGTCACTGGCTGTCACTCTGTGAGCAATTTAGCAGCATGTTGAGCTGCTTTTAATCATATAAGGATTGGTAATGAAATGACTGTTACCAAAGTGAGACTTTTCTCCTGTGCTTTTATAAAAAAGCATTTCTTAAATACAGTGAAATAATAAAAACCAGCATGCCTTTTTACTGCTGAAGCACAGATAGCATGTGTAGGGCATGCCAGAAAATATTAATGGTATAGTTCTTCCTTGCTGCAGAACTTCAGTATAAAGTTGTTTCCTACACTCATTCTGACAATGCTGAAGTGTTGAAAACAAAATGGTTTTGTTTGTGGACAGTGCAACAACAGGAGGTGTCAGGATGTGCCTTTCACTCTTTGGTGTTGCCATAATTCAGAGCACCTACATGGTGCTGGCCCTCATTTAGCACAGTGGAATTGACATACTAAGTAGTGTTAGATCAATGGGAAGACATTTAAAAAAATAGGAGACAAAATACAAATATGCAGTTAATAAAAGGCTCAGCTCCTGCACAACACTGTTCTCACAGCTTGGCTGTTTCACCATACTCCAAGGAGTCCTCCATTTGCAAGCTCGTTGAAAACATTTTTTCATTAATTATTCACATTCTGAGTAGCTGATTACTGGGCCATTGATGTAAACTGTTGACTTTACGGTAATTACAAACCACAGGGAACTTTATACATGCATTTTCCTACGAAATTGAATCAGCTCATTTTCATATTACTGCAATATTTACAGACTCCTGCCATAGTGCTATTAAAATGAGAGCTAACACTTTGGAATCTCAGAGCTTGAAAACACTGATAGACTTATAAAATAAAAAACTAGGTTCAGAGGGGATTACTTTTTGTCTTTCAGTGTAACTTTTATTTAAAGCAGTTTATGAAAATTAATAAAACTAAGGATTTGGAACAGGAGTAATTTTAGCCTTACGTTAATGTTGTCAACTCTCTGAAGAATACATAGAGATTATGCTATTTGTGTTTATACATCAACTGCCTGCTTAATACCTCCCAATTTATAAATTGGGAATAGAATAGAAGTTTCCAGCCTTTGGAGTTACTTTGGGTCTCATTCACTGAGGTTTGACATCTCTGGGTGGCTCAATGGTAATCAAGAGCTGCAAGCTTGGAAACTCTGCAGCAGACACAAATGAAACCTTTGTTTTACTTTTTGTGCTGAAATTGCCTTGTTAGCAGGGTTTTCTGATGTTGTTTTAGCACCCTAATCTTCCATAGAAATGTTTCTAGTATCATACCCTTATACTTTGTCTTGGATGTTGCCTTAAGCCTCAGTAAACTCACCCGGAGGATTTGCCAGCAAACTGACAAACCGCTGTTAATTACAGGGTTGGATTTACAGTCTAGCATCTTCTGTAAAGGTTTTTTAGAAAAGTGTGCCAAGTAGGAGGGAAAAACAACAAAAAAAACAGATGGACATATCAAATTAGAACTCTCATGGAAGTATCTTTATTAGATTAATGGAAAATTCAAATCCATACGCTTCACACTTGAAATTCAAAGACTAGCTGAGAACTTTTTCTTTAATACTAAGAACTCATTCTGCTTACTGAAATGCATTTTAAAGTTAATCCTTTAATATTCACTTATGTACAGCACTTCCTCCTATCCCCACTGAGCAATACTGCATGTTTGTGATTGTTGGCTGTATTTTAAAGAGCTGTTGGTAGGATCAATGAAAGTCTCCAACTGTTTGCTCAGACCAGTGTAAGAGTTACCCTGGGGCTCACCTACTGTGTGCTAACCCTTTCCTCCCACCACAAATAAATACAGCCAGCTATGATGGTGATCCCCTGTGCTAACAGCTATTGAGAGCCCTTGCAGCAACATAGGGAGCAAACTGAGTTAATCTGTCAGGCAGGCCCTAAGACAGAACAGAATTTGAAATGTGAAAGACAACGTTCATGCTTGTGCTAAATAGAGTTGGAAGGTGTAAGACTCAGGAGCTGCTTTGCCTGTTCCAGACTGAGCTGTGTAATGTTCCCTGCTTTTTGTCAAATGTCAGGTGTCTTCACTGGCAGCTTGGTCTGTTGGAAATGGTACCTGTAGCAGCAGAGAAATAGAAAAAGTAGCATAGTGTGGTATGTTAGCTTTGCCATCAGAAGTTGGATATTCTTGCCTGTGCAGAGCTTTATTTATAGCTTTTAGAGGGGTAAGTGATGAACATCTAATTAATTTGCCTTAGGGAGAAGTACTTTAAACAGTCAGAGGCTGTTCGTTTCTCACTCCAGTTTTAGTCCAAATCCTGTAAATGGTTAAACGTGGCCCAACAATAAGAGAAAGAATGATTTTCATAGAATTCTAGACTGGTTTGTGTTGCAAGGGACCTAAAAGCATCTCTCTTTCCGACCTCCCTGCCAAGGACAAGGATACCATTCACTATACCTGTTTATCATTTACTACAAACAGTGGTAACCATGAAGTTCTTCTTATAGGAAATGAATAGTAGGAAAGTAGGACATAATTCTGAATTTTTTATTAAATATATAACTTCCAAAGCTGAAAAAAATTATGATACTTTTGGTTTTGTGGTATTGATTATGTACAATAACACATCAGGCATCGCTGTATGTACACAGTGTACAGTTGCAAGTACATTTCCTATATTAGTGTTTATTAGAATTTTTAAAAAAGGAATAATCTACTTTCAGCTTTCACTTTTGCTTCATATGGTTTTCATTGAAAAACCACTTCTTCTACTCTCTTTAGAAGGCAGAATTTCCATATCTTGAAAGTACATTTATTGCAACCTCTTATTTGTCTAAAGGCAAAATTGATTTCTAGTTCCAGAGGTTTTAATGTTTTCCTTAACTATACTTCATTTTCTCCTTAATTAAAGATTATTTAGTGGATGAGAAGTTCACACTTTGTTTTTTGAACAGTGCATGTTCTACTCTAGGTAATTTTTGGTGGGATAGGTGAAGGATGTTCTTATCTCCAGCTGAATCTCCCCTCTGAAATGTATCTAAAGGCTACAGAAATCAAGATTTTGTTTAATGAAAGATGATACTTCTACATAAACTAATAATATATAAATATCTTGCCTTTATAATATTTTTTCCTTCTGTGGGCTAATGTCTTTATGGTGAAATGGAAATGAGAAGGTTTTCTGCCAGCCCAATTTCAATGGCTGGGCTACAGAGGGAAGCAGGCCAGAATGTGCCTGTTCAGGTTTGTGATGCCCTGAAAAACAGCAGAGACAGGAGAGGGCTGCACACACCAAACAAACATTTACAGCTCTGGCACAGAGCAGCAGGATGGAAATGTCTCCTTGGTATCTAGAGAGAGAATTTTCTTCCTGTGAATGATAGACTTTGGCTCATGTGAGAAAAGCAAAGCCAATTGATTTAATAGCAATTAACTCATCCAATATTGGAGAGCTGTGTACTCTTTGGCATAATTCATTGAAAATTGTTCTGGCAATGCTGCAGACCATTAAATGTTTCAAAAGGGAGATGGGAACTGATAGATATTCTGCAGAGATAGAGTCAAGAGGCACAATGGTTAGGGGAGTCTCTGTAATACTGCCCTGTGCCAGCAGGTAGTAGCTTTCTTTTATCTTCCTAGGAAGTCTTAATAAGAATGCTGCTGTGGGAGGGGGAACTGGCCTGCTGGTTGATGGATTGGTTATCTGCCTGCCAGATAATTGTCTTTCCTATTGCACTTGATATAATAGGTTTCCACTAAATTATCAATTACTGTGTTTTTATTTTTCATGTGGGTTACAGGAGTTAATCTTGATGTTGAGCCAAAAAGGGCACTGCCTTTTCTGCATCAATCTCATAGGTGGAGTAGGAGCTTTGCTGCTGCTGGTCAGAGGCATCTGTAGAGAAGTCCCCTCTGTTCTGCCCTGGCCTCTCAGCATCCACTTTCTGGAGAGATGTGGGTCCAGTCAAGCTAAGATGTAACAAACTTTTTAGTCCACACCTGCCCTGTAGTACTCAGTACAGGTTAATTTCCCAGGAAGCTGCAAAGTCCATGTCCAGTCTATGCTGTATTTATTTCCATATGGATTTTCAGGTCTGCAGCCCAATGATCCTGATGCTTTCCTGTTTCCAGAGGGGCCCAGGTGCTCCCCAGCACCTCAAAGTATTGCTCATTTCCCCTTATCATTATATAGGGCACCAACAAATGGGGCTGATAACTTGTGTTTATAGTTGTAACTCCTTCATATTTAAGTATTCATTTAAACTGATGTGATCTCTTCTGTGGAATTTATTCTGTGCAGTGGCCTGCCTTTTGTTGCATTGTGTCATGATAGCATCAACAGAGATTTTAGTACTGTACAATTTCCAAGGCAGCAGTAACTCCTTGATCTGCTTATGTGACTGTCATCTGAAAATAACTGTAGAGGACACAGTACATTTTGTGTATCTGAGAAGAAATCAGAATGAAGATATATAGTTAGCACAATCTGTTACTTGATTTTAAATGCATCATTAATGAGTTTTTTTAGCAAATACTAGAGTTTTCCCCATTTTTAAATTAGACAATGGAGAAGCAAAAGGAAAAATAAATGAAAGAGAATAATTTTTTCTTATGCTTTCTTTTGTAATTGGATAACTTGCTTCAGTGCTGTGTGATTATATTTAATTAATGACCTCAAATTTTATTATGCTATTTGTTAATGCTAGTCATTGTGCTGGCCACCTCTGTTATTTTATTTGCATATGTGTGGGGAGGAATATTCCCAATGTGATGATCTCATTTGATACAGAAATATAATCACATTATACATCTTGAGAACACATTTTCCTTCTTTGTTAATCATTTTAGTCTGCTGATTTGCCTTTGGTACTGCAGTTTTATAGAGTCATTGAGTTTAACAGTGGCAAAGGTGACTCAAACCCAGCGTGACCCCTGTGCAGTCCAGCCCTTCTGCTCACTGAGCCACTGGGGAGGGACCCCCAGAACCCTGAGCTTTTTCCAGCTGGGCTATGATTGATCACTGGTCAAAAATTTTTTTCTGATTTTTGCATGTTCCAACTGGGCTGATCTCTGCTCTTATGTCTGACACAGATTCTGTATTCTGTACAGAACACTAAATTTCATTGGATGATGTTATAGGGGAATTTTTTTTTCCTCCATTGAAATGTTTATATGTTCCCATTTAAGTAATTAAGTATTTAAATGCCTTACTGGAAAAATGGGAAGACAGTATTACAACTGTAAAATTCCTTTAGGATTATTTCTAGGATACTTTTTTTCTTGGAAAATACATTTTCAGCTATAAATGTTCATCCATCTCAGATGTCCCCAGTCATCATCTCCAATGCACAGATCTGACTATTGTAACTTACACTAAAATATCTCAGGTGACTGGTTTCCCTGGAGAAAGTAATTAATTTGTCTGCAAACCACTTGTTCATAGCACCAGTGACTCTTGGTTCTGAGCAGTGGAATTCTCTGGTGGCCCAGTGATGCAGTTGGAATTATTGTCAAGAGGAACAAATGTACAAAGTCAGTAAATCTGTGACTTACCTGGAGTTTAAATCTTCAACAAACACCTGGCAGTAATATTAGTAGTAGCACTTTGAAAGGTGCACGCTGAATAAGCAGGCATCACTGATGGTAAAAACACATAGCCTGGATGTAGTCAATATTTATAAAGAAACATACCTTGGATACTGAGTGTTTGCACCATTTTAATCTATTCAACAATACATTGGACAATATATATTTATACAGAATATTGATCATTGAAAATATTTTTCTTAATCTCTCTGCAAGAGACAGTACCTCCTTAATAAACCTAGATGAATATGTAAGTCTTCAGAAATTATTCCCAAATTCATAATTAGTAGTTTTAAAGAAGATTTCCTAGGTTGTCTGGCAGAGAAGCCTGAAGCACAGCATGCAGATAACAGAGGCTGTAGGAATGGCTGCCTGCTTTGTTCTCTGGCAGATTAATTTCTGCAGTGGGTACCCAGAGAGCAGGCTGGAGAGTAGCTGGGTGTAAGATACTGAGTGACTTGCATTTCAGGGCCTTGCAGAGAGCTGCTACTACACTGTGTAAAGGCTTTTCTGGCTACAGATTCTTTTCCCCTCTTTGGCCAGTCTTTTTGGATGGGTAGGGTGGTGGGGCACTCACACAGCCTCTACAAATCTCCATGGTTTGCATCCCTCACAGAGTCCCCTGGCAAAGCACCTGACAGAGCCTGCACCATTTGTTCCTCCAAACTGAGGGGAGTAAATGGGGTCTCTTAGGTTGCAAGCCTACAGAATTAATGGAAAAGTGAAAAGAGGCTGATCCAAAGCCCTTTTTCCTTAGTTTTTTTTTTTCAGACCGTTTTCATTGATTTCAAATGGACCATGAGTCAGATCCATACTGCCTGTTACATGGTGGGTTGGCCCAGGACTAACAAGACTCCAGATATTTCTTCTTTTGAAGTCACTGACCGAGACAGCCACATAAATCATGGATTTGATTGAAACTGCAATTAAAACAACTGAGGCTTAATGCAGACTGAAAGCCCTAGAATTAGTGTACAGGTGAACATGGAGGGAAAGGCACAAGCTTAGCCATCCTTCCAAGCAAAACTGAGAAAAGAACTGTGTATATAATCAAACAGCATGTGAATATTAATGCACAAAATCCTCTGAGTCCCCAGTTCCCCGATGCAATTATTTTCTATTCACATTAATTGTTCCTAACAGATGACATTAATGACTTTGAGTTAAAATGTGTGCAGAGGAGGCCTTCAGCAGATCAATGCTGGTTAAAAATAGGGTCACTTTTGCAATCATTCACTCAAGGTGCAACAGCTCGTAAATAAAACAACATTAACATGTTGATTGATTTATAAATGTTAATTTTGTAGTTCATTTTTATGCTTTTTTTCCTGAAACCTGTCAAACTCTATGGATAATGGTGGGACTCAGGTTCATTTGTTATTGTTGTGTGTGAAGTAATGATAAGTTGCAAAGCAGTGACTAGAAGAAAAAGTAGAGTTTGTTTTGGATGAAGAATGATCTGTCCTCCAGACAGGAAGTCTTGGGCAAAGTAATCACAAAGAGCAACATTTCAAATTAGAACAAATCCTCTTTTACCTCAGGCTCTTCATTTCCCTTGAAATTTAACAGCGGAGTTTGGAATTTTAAAAATGCTGATCTGCTGCATATCTGACAAATGCTTTGCTCCTTCCCTTCTGCCCCCCCAGAAACTCCATTCACGCATCCTGGACCTCTCATCTGGGGATTTGCTTTCAGAAGTAGAACGAAACCGAAGCCTGGTGCAAGCTCGAAGTGCTGATGCTCAGATGCTCGTGAGTGTTTGTGCTGCCCTTGTTCCCCTCATCTGGAACCTCCTTTTCTCCTCTGAAGTCTGGTGTCCAGGAAGAGCCATAAAGATGATCTCTGAATTGAAACACTGTTGAGGCAGATAACAATGCTTTTACTTTCTTCTGTTCCCTGAAATTCAATATTGTGTCCTCAGTTGATATAGTGAGCAGATAGTGTCACTGTGTGCAAAAAAAACGTAAATCTTAGCAATGTCCCCGATACACCTTTTTGGGTATTGATTACATCTCAGAATCTCTGAGAAATGGTCAAGCAGCTTTTTATTAAAGCCCATGCCCCGTATTATTCATCCCACTTTTATGATATATTATGTATGAACTCTTAAAAATTCATGGGCTCTGCATTTTTTTCTTTTTCAGATGGAGTGAGCTTTGTGCTTATTTGGCAAAACGTTCACCAGCGTGGCTTTCATGTTTCATTGTCAAAGAGAAAAGCAGCTTAAAAAACAAAAATCACATACAGGGAAACAAAGAGTACAAGAACAGAACATTGAACCTTCTTGTGCCTTTGATCTTGAAGTGTAGTAGTGTCAACAAAAATGTAATCTCCCTGTAATATCTACTTTAATGAAAAGGCATTGTTTGAAAGGTTCACAAAAATGCTAACAACCTTTTGCATTATATTTAATTAAGCCTTCAGGTTAAGTTGCTCTAATATAGAGTTTTGTGTTTTTAATGGTCTGATTATTTCAATTTTCTCTGATTTCTAGTGAAAATTACGTTTTTAAACTGTAATACTACATTCAGGCCTTTTTAATCTAATTTCATTAAAGGTAATGACTAAAGAGTCATGATTACAAAAAATTTAAATTTCACCATGTCAGTTAATAGACCCATATGCAAGTTAAATGTATTTAATTAATGCATCATAAACATGCTATTCAAAGTACTTTCTTGGATAATTTAGAGAATAAAGGCAAATTGCAGGGGAAAACTCCACTTTCTTAAGTGATCTGAATGCAATCTAGAAATTGAGTAGATACCCTACTTCATAATCTGGAGTGACATGTTACTTTTTGCACATATTCTCCTCTCTTAAAGATGTTTGCAGTAATATAATGTTCCTTTGTTTTGCTTAGATAGCTCCATCTTTTCCCGCTGCTGGAGCTGTAGGACCAGCTGCCTTTCTCCTCTCTTAGGTGCAAAGGAAACCAAGTGAGAGGATGGAGAGGCTCTCAGATTAGCTGAAGATGACAGGATGGCCATGCTTGTCACTGTGATGTGATCTCTTTCCTCCTGCAGGAGATTCTTAAAGGAGAGGATTTACAGGCATCCTTCCCTTGAATGCTGTGATGGCTGGGACATAGCCCAGTATAAAGGGCAGGAATTGCACATGGCATGTTTTCCCAAAGCCAGAGCCAAAATGCAGAGGAACAGCCAGAACAAGCAGCTGCTGCCATTGGCCCCTGTACAGTCACCCTCCCCAGGAGTGACACTGCCACAGCTGAGGAAGCTGATGGCAAAGGGGCTCCCAGGGGAACCACAATGTCAGAAATAAAGATTAATTTGCCTCAACAGCGAGAAATTCTGCTTCAGAGCCAAAACCACAGGCATCTGCCTGCCTGTGATGCTGAAAGATGTATTCTTCCCAGAGCCAGTGGATTTAAAGGCTGTTCCTCCTGCGTCCATGTGACTTCCTAGGAGAACATGTACCAATGATTCCCAGAGGTGAAATGTGCTCTTGGTGCCTCTAAATGATTTTCCCATTCATAGGTTTTGCCTGTGATGAAGAATAATGATTTGCCCTGGAGTTATGTTTGTCAAAACCAGAACATTATGATGTCAGTTGAGCGATGAAGAGCTGTACTGATGAACTCCCCAGCAGTAAAAATTCTGCTCTCTTCCATTCAGCTGAAAAAAGGTTCAACCCCAGTGGTAATAAATGGGAGGAACATGGGGGAGTAAATGGAAGAAATTAGCAGAAGGCCAACAAACATATCAGTGCATGAGAAGGCCTGAAAACTGAGTGTTGTTCCAGAGATTTCCATGAAGAAGCTGTGTCTAGGGCATACACAGCCTTGATAGTTGTTTTATGTATTCAATAACTTTAGATTTCTTGTTTCTTCTGAAGTGTAAATTCTTCATTTAAGCAAAATTTATTTCAGGTATATCTACATACAAAAATCAATAAATATTGTTTTAGTTTACCTTAATGAAATCCATAGGGAAGTTTTATGAAACGGAGGCACAGAATCATAGATTCACTTTGGATGGAAAAGAAGATCATCAAATCCAACCTTTCACCCACTACTGGGTGGAAAGGTCCCTTGAGATCATCAAGTCCAACCATTGACCCAGCAGTGCCAATCCCACCACTAAACCATATCTCCATGTGCTGCATCTACACAGTTTTAAATCCCTCCAGGGATGGTGACTCAACCATTTCCCTGCTCTGTTGCTTGACAACTCTTTTAGTGAAGGAATTTTTCCTAATATCTAATCTAAACATCTATATCTTGAGGCTGTTTCCTTTTGTCCCATCAGTTTCTACTTGGGAGAAGAGACTGACCCCCACCTCATTACAACCTCTCTTCATGTAGTCATGTCTGGTGTTCTTGGTAATTAAAAAGATGTCAGATTCTGTAAGGAAACAGGAGAATAGTGCAAGCACTTAACACTAAAGAAGCTCCAATGCTGTTAGGCTCAAGAGTATTAGTTTGAAAACAAATTAAAGGCATCGTAGCTACTCCTACAGAGGTTTAATATTTTACCTAAAGTGCTATCTACTCTTCATTACTCTCTTCCTCAAAGCTGGCACTTAGTCACAGTCAGCTGAAATTGCATTTGGAAAGGGGTGATAACTACACAAGTACTAAAGGCAGCCATAAAGTGTCAATAAATTGCATAAGCAAGAGGCTTCAGCTGTCTGCGAGCGACACGAAGATGGATTGCCCTACGTCAGAGAGTTTCTTAGACAAAGCTTTGAACTAGATAGGAAACCAAAATTAGACTGTAATGGAGAGATTCCATTCTCAGTGGACATTCTGCTTGGGATACTAAATTAATTTACCTTGTCCAGGCTGTGCAGCCTCATCTGTTACATTGTGGGGCTATAATGCAGTTGTCAAGATGTACTTGTATTCTTATAACTTTGTTTTCTGTATCTTACTGGCGCACACTGCTTATGTATGAAGCATAATTCAAATAGACTCAGAATAGTCTTTGCCATAAAAAGAGCAGAATACTAGTCCAAGAATAAAGAAGAAAACATCGAGGATTGTGGATTTTTTTTCCCCTGACAAACGAAATTGTTAGCAATTTTAAATTTGGTTCTCTATATTAAATTCACCAGATGCTAAATTGCAGAAGAGGAAGGTGTAAGTGGCTTACTTGCTTTTTCTTTGCCATTCTTAATCAAGGGGAAGTTAAATGATCGTTTTCTGCCCATAAGATATTTCAATTTCTTCTCATCTTTTAGGACTGCCAGCAGAATGTGAAATCCAGCATACCTGTCTTGAAATGCCAGAGTCAATTAAATATGACAGGCTCTAGCCGCCTGTATCCCCGGAGCAGCTGCAGTAGCAGTGAACTCTCCCTCTCAAGTGCTTGCAGTGAATATTCCAGTGGTTCCTCCTACACCTGGAATGATGGAAAGACAAGCAAAAGGGTAAATCAAATTAATTTTCTTCATGTATTAGTTTAAATTAATCTGAAACAAGATTAATTGAAAAGCTGGCTGTTTCAGAAGTTTTTTTCCTTTCCTCCCTCCTTTATATTGAAAACAGTTTTCACTAAATGGTTACACCCCCCATTTAATTTTTTAGCAATTCCTTTATCACTTCAGCTTGCTTACATTTGTTCTGACATTTATTCTGCCTTTCATAGTCCAAATTGCTCTTCTTCTTTATCTTAATCCTTCCATTCATATTGTTCTTCCTGCAGGTTTTTAATGCACTGCAGCCTTCACACCACTGTGAAATCCTTTATTAAAAAAGAACTTTGCTATAAATAGCAAAGAATGGAGTGTAATGCCCTTATACAACTCCTCTATCACTTTACCAAAATGGTAGCAGTTTTATTGACAGCAGTTGTAACACAAGTGATTTTTATTCTCTTTTGACAGTCATCTGTGAGATGGGATAAAAGAATAAGCATTGGTTCTTCGCTCCCAAGCAACCTCTCAAGTCCTGCAGATGATCTACCTCCAACTCGCATCAAGGAAAACCATATCTTAGAAGGGCTGAAGAAATTGCAGAAGCAGAAAATATTACTTGAGCCACCTTCAGTAATATCAAAATGGGGCTACAAAGATTGCATGAACTCCAACGAAGGAATATATTCCCCTGGAATAAAATGTGGCGGCCATAATGAACAGACTCATTGTAAGCCAATGGAAATGGGAAGTATTTGCAGTGAACACAACAAAACTTTCTCTTATGATTCAGATTCACATGATGATGCAGATGATGACTCTTCATCCTTGCTGTTGCTGCAGGAAGTTCCAAGCAAAGATTGCAGGACCTATTGTAACAAATTAACTCATAGCATTTCTGACAGTCTCTTTGACTGGGATCCTAACAGGAAACATTTGCCAGAAAGAAGTTCATTTTTTAATTCAAAGGAAAGACCTGAGAAATTGACTAGTTTTGTCAATGGATTTCAAGCAGAAGTAAAATCATGCACCAGAGCAAATCTGCCTGAGTTGCAGTTAAATCAAAGCCATTCTAATATGGGCTGGAAGGACTTTAATTTTCAGCTTTCAGACACTGATGACAATGAAGTCTTGGATGAATTGCATATAGAAAGCAGTGATGAGAAAAGTCCATCAGATTTATTAGCAACTCCCTTTCCTGAGAAGTATACAAAGAGCTCTGACTTGCTCAAAGTCACAGAGAATTCTCAGTTTGTATCTACTGACAAAGAGAACCAGATACCTGTTCACTCAGACATTAGGCTGAAGACATGTAATTTCATTAAACAACAAAAGGTTATAAAAAAGACCTCTTCTGAAGAGTGCATTACAGTAATATATGATGCTAAGGATGGTGAGCCAATTGAATTCAGCTCACATCAAACTGGAGTTGTCACTGTAACAAGAAATGAGATTTCAATCAACCAGCCACAAACTATGTCCAGTGCAGAATACACTGAACTTATACCTCAGGGAAGAACTGATACGCAGCCAGGACCCAATGCTAGAAACTACACTGCTTTAGAAAGACAGGAAGATGAAACTGGGAAAAATACTCTTGAAGATAATACAGGGAATAAAAATACAGTTGTCCCACTGACATGCAGTGAATCTTCACGCTGTGGAAGAGTGACACAGCAAAATACTTCACGACAGAAACTAGTGAAGCCAACATATGATGCATCACACAAGGCCAATTCAAGCTCCACTGTGCATGCAGGAGTCAATCAGAAGCCAAATGTAACCAAAATACCCAGCAGAAGTAAATATTCTCCCCAAAAAACTGTGATGACTGAGAGTGGGGAGGCACCTGTACCTCTGTCAGTGACCCCCACAGCCCTTGAGAAATCACCTGCTCTGCCACCTGTAAAGCTTTCAAGATTCAAAAAGGCACAAAGCCCACCTCGTCATTTTGATTCAAAAGTTGAATTTCAGGTTCCAAAGCCCCCTGCCCACCCCCTGCCTGACCTTAAACGTCCAGGCAGAGGAGATGGGTCGAAGTATCCAAAGAGTCAGAGTCCAGCATCACCACTGTTGCCTCAGCACCTTATAGAGCCCAGTAGCTACGGGGAACCTCCAACCAGAGACTTTCATTGTGATTTAGCTACTGTAGAAGCCCGGTCTCCATCCCCACCCCTTCCTCCAGGCAGGTCAACATCTCTGTTGATTCGGCCTAATTATGCTAATTCTCCACCTCTAGCGGTAAAGTTAGGAGGAGCTGGTCCCACTGAAACAGCAAAAAATATACTGAAATCATCTCCATTAAAAGGAGCTGTGAACTCTGGCTTTCATAATCAATCTAGTCATGAAATGCAAGCAAAAAATGTATCTTCTGGGGCCAAAATTGAATTATCTTACCTTCAAGAAAATGCAGAAGGAATTATGCAAAATAAATGCACATCTCAGCAATCCCACAGTGCATGCCAAGGACTTTCCAAAGTTTCCTCAAAGCAAGTCTGCTCAAAAATCCCTAATCAGGTAGGTCTCCACAGGAATCGTGAATATTCCAGCACAGATTTTCAAACAGCCAGGTCCTTTTCTCTAGGCTGTCCATCACTGGAAACAACTTCTTCACAAGACACATATTCCAGCAAAAACAATATTTCCAGTGACAGTGGGTTGGATCAGCTACAAAAGATGCCAAACATTCTCCCCACAACTCCTCAATGTCATACAACGAGCACAAGTGAGCCTTTGCTGTCTCAGGTAAGCAATCTCCCGTCAGCGCTGTTTCATGCCGGTGATGCTGCACATGCCTCTCCAAACTCCAGTAATGAGAGAGGAGTGAAAACCCGTCTCCCTGTAGGACTGAAATTGTTTGTCAAATCTCCACAGCTTCTCCGCAAGAGCTCTACTGTGCCAGGGAAGCAGGAAAAAGACAGTATGAATGCAGCTTCCAAAAGTAATGTCAGCTCCAGTAAGTACGAGCAAAGCGAGTCAGTGCGCGTAACCACCAAAGGTGCAACAGATGTGGAATTAAAGGACTCCAAGTCTGATGCTGAAGTGAGAAATAATTGTGCTGTGGGACTTGGTATGGATACGGCATCAGCTCATCCACATGAAAACTGCAACTTGGTGGTAGACAGAGGAGATGGATTAGAAAACAAATTAGTGAAGAGGTCTGTTTCTTCCAGCAACAAGTCACACTTGAAGCCAGCTCTGGGCATGAACGGAGCGAAAGCTCGTAGTCAGAGTTTCAGTGTTCACACAGGGGAGAAACCATCTGCCCCTGTGACAGAAGGGCCCGGGAAAGTAAGGACTCAGATTATTACAAACACTTCTGACAGAGGGAATTCTCTAACGAGGCAGAACTCAGCCATGGAAGGGCTTCAAATCAAGGCTATTCCTGGGACAGCAGTGACACCAGAGACTCTTTTATATCCTACTAAACCCACAGAAAATTCTTATCCTAGACAAGGCTCTCTTGGAAATATGAGTAGTTGCAATAGCCAGCATGGAAGCCCGAGCAAACTGCCCTTCAGATCATCTCAAAAAGTAGACCAGTTTCACAGCGCTTCAAAATGTGATGGAAACAAACCATTTTCTCAGAAAGATGCATGCAGTCTATCTGTGCAGGGTGAGAAAAGCACTGAAAGCTTTAAGCACGAAGCTTTAGGTAAAAAAAATGTTCTGTCAGCTGAATTGGAGTTAGAAGCCTCAGCTACTGTGTCTTCCAAACCAATTTTGTCCTTCCAAAGCTTTGATGGAGTAAAGTGTCCTCATAAACTGGAAGCAACAAAGTCAAGAAGACAGCAAATGTCTTTAAAATTAGCAGAAACCTCCGAGAAGGTTGATGATCTTTTGAGTTCACCATCTCTGCAACCTACAATAGAGGAGAAAGTCATGTTATGCATTCAAGAAAACATGCAAAAGGGTCAGGGACAAACCAAATCCCCCACTGTGGAGAATAAACAAAAGACTGGGCCTTCTATAGCCAGTTGGTTTGGCTTCCGAAAGAGTAAGCTCCCAGCACTGAGTAGCAGGAAAACTGAGGTTCCTAAAACTAAGGTGGAAAAAAAGGATGCAAAAGTTTCAGGATTTGGAATTAAGCAGGCAAAATTAGAGAGAAGAAAAGAGAAAAAGAAAACTGAACAACACTGTGAAATAGAAAATGAAATTAACAGGAAGACAGACAGTGGTGATATTTTAGCCATGGAGAGCAAAATTATGAAACCTTCCCAAGACCCTCCTGGTGAGATTGAGTGTGAACAAGTCAGAGGTTCCACCACGGCTGCCTACTCACCAAAAGATGGTTTTATGAGAGAGCTTTTAAACAGGTAAAACTCTGGAACACAATTTGGGATGTGTTGATGTCCATGTAGCTTTACAGATTCCCAATGTATGTTCCTTTTGTGATAAGAATGCACAGGAGCAAACAGTAGGTGCACAGTTGGGATTTTTATCTCTACAAGAAAAAAAAAAAAGACATTAACAATGAGATGATAATTTTGTTCATGTTACTTTGTTAAGCAAACCATTGGTCTTTGAAATTAAAGATAGGCGAGTTACATCCAAGCTGATAATTCAAATTATTCCAGAAATCAAAAATCTAGGCAGATGGTGTGTAACGATAGAGGGTAATTAGGTACATGTTTTAATGTATTCCGTCCTCCTGTACTGTAACCAGAAAACACGTATTTGGTAACTTGTCAGAATTAATTATATTTCCAGCTATCACAACCTTTGGCCACAGAAGAACTTAGCAATTGGTATATTGTGTTTTCACGTTTGCCCCACAGCAGTCCCAAATATAATATAAATCATTATATGTGAAAGGCTAAATTGATATACTACCTGAAATTGCAAGTGACAGGTTTGATCAAGGCTAGTTAGAAACATTTATCACTCAAAGGTCTAGAGACAGAAAGATACAGAGAGGTTACTTTAAACGTTAAAGGAATGGGAAAGTAGAGTGATTGAAGGAGGGCAATGCAATTTATCAGAGGAATCACTCTACCTGCAGAGTTGATAAGAGAGCAGCTCAGCAGACAGAAAGTGGATCAAATAATGTTTCCTACAGGAGTGTGTCGAAGGGCAGCTCCCAGGGCTCCTCTCTTCACAGCAGCTCTATCAGCTCTCAAGGAAACCACAAGAAAAACAGCAACACAAAAGCTGGTATGGAAATGCAGAATCAGACCCTGGTAAGTGCTTCAGTACATGAAAACATTATTACCTTCTTTTTAACTTCTGGATGTGTTTCTTATTGCCATTGCAGGCAAACAGGATAATAACTGTTTATACAGAAGATAGAAAGATTTTGTGTAGCTAGAGGATTGTGAATTAATACAAAAGTTGGCAGCTTGGCTATAGGCCACATTATACAGATAGTCATGAAGATCCTACTGCTTCTGCTGGCAATTCAATTCCAGTGAAGATACATGCACAGTGGTGCTATAATCATGCTGTTATAGAGTGAAATAATAGGACCTTTTTTTTTTTTTTAATTTTTTTCCCTTTCCCTGAAAATTGCATGCCAGTATTGAACATTCCTCTGAACATTATAGAAGTCATTAAGCCTAAAAAGTGCACTGCTGATGTGGAAAAGGCAAAGTATTTGACCACATTTGGGAATATTTGTCACTTAAGAGGGAGTGTTCAAAAGCAGAAACATACACTGGACCTGTGTCTCTCTTTCTGCCATTAAAAATCTGCCTGCCAATGCCTTGTAGTTAGTTTTATACTTCAATAAGATACTAACTGTACCTGGTAATTTAATTTACCCAGAGAGGAGGAATGTTGCAATGTAGAAGAAAAATAATCTTATTTTCTGTTAGCTGCTTGATTCTGGTTCTGGACTAACTGTACTGCCTTGAGAAATGTTCACACAGAGTCTAGGATTGTAATCTAAAGTCGGGCTGAAGGGGTGCCCTTCCTGGTGAAGCTTCTTTTAATTAACCTTAGAATTTAATGAGCAATGTCTTGCCTAGCAAGGGCCTTTCCCGTGGTGTTTTAAAGTGCAGCATGAGGAGAACAGAGGTGCTTTAATCCTATAGCATTCTTTTCTCATTCCTCAGATAGCTGTCTTGTCCATATTATTATGGTTATTATTAACCCTAAACATAATTTTAAACTTGTGCCAAATATAATATTTACTGTGAAGCTCAAGCTGTTACTTTTGTTGTTGTGATAGAACTGAGTTACTGAAGTGCAGCATGTACAACAATTTCATCTGAGGGAATCTGAAATACAAATTCTCTGGGAACATTGCGAAGAGCTTCATAATGGGAACTGAAAAAGCTCTTAGCTTAGGGCTGATGTTTAGGATGCTTGAAGTCAAGGGTCAAGGCATTCCATACATAGTTTCAAATTCAGGCAATTTTTTTTTTTTTTTTACTTTAATACAGACATCTTTCCTGAGAACATCTGCAAGGTCATTTTTTTTAAAAACTTACATGGAACATATGCAAAATGAATGTGTTTGAAAACTTTCCTCCTGACTCCTCTGGTATCATCTCTTCTTTGAAAATGTAGATGTCTCCTGCATTATAAAACTACAAATTATAAGCATATCTAAGGCTGTCCTTGTAGTGTCACTGAAAGGGAAGAGGGAGAATGAAAGTCTGGAAATGTGCAATATGCAGGAAATTCAATCCAACTGATCTAGAACTTAGATAGCAAAGCAGAGCCCCTTATCAGAGCCACTCAGTTTAACTATGCCCCATTTAATATGGTCCTGACAGCTTAGGGTATATCTTCACTGTACAGAAGTACAAAAAGCTCTACACATTGCTTCTGCAATTTCTTCCTAACTTATTATTTTCTAATGCTGCAGTAATTTGCTGTGCTTTTTGTCTGTCATTTTGTGAAGTCTTTCTAAATGCTGCAATAATAGTCTTTTAAGTATATCTTAAAGAAACACACTTCTTTTTATGAAGGAACTACAAAGATTGTCCTTAATGTACGTAAATAATGGAGAAATGGTAATTATACTATTTGGTTTTTAAGGACATGTTAGTCATGGTGAAAAGACATTTATTCTGCTACACCATACACTCTTTTGTTAGCAGGGGAACAAAGTACTTTTGTATGGTTTTTGAAGATTAAGTTACATTCATATGTTTCATTTTTTTGAGTTTCATATTGTGTTTACTGTGGCACTTAATTCCTGAAAGAAATATCTAGTGCCAAAAGACTGGGGACATCCAGAACAACAAGATTTAAAATGTGCTTACAGTTATTAATGCTATCTTATGAAAGAGGTATACCTTAGGATTCCTCAATAGGTAGCATTATATCTTGTCCTCCCAACTTCTGAAAGAAAAACAATGCAAAGTCTTTAAATTCAAAGTTCATGAATCTTATTAATATCATTTCCAGTTATTCCTTGCTCACTTTGAAGCAGATTGTAAAGGGCTGGGAGATAGCTGTGACTGAAAACAGTCGCATGCAGTAGAGTGGCCTGTTGTGCATTTTTTTCTCATAAAAAAGACAAAATTAATGCTTTTGGAGAAAACAGCATAAATCTTTTGAAAAGCCCTAAACCAAGAAGATTTCTTTTCTTTTCTGAACAATGCAAAGTGCACTCAGTCATACGGTTCAGTGCAGAAGCTGCTGTATTTCCAAACTGCTTATCAGATGTATACTGCTGCTTTAAATCCTGGCCAGGATAGTTTTTAACATTCATGTCCTAGCAAGTTTTTTTCCTTTAAAAGCTATTTAATTTTTGATGATTAAATCACTTTTCTTAAGATGTGCCAGGTAAAGGCTTGAGGCACTATTATGCCATAACATATGCACCGATTACCTCTGATTTCTGTTCATGCAAAGAATGTTATTGCTGGACTGCCACTGAATTTATGGAAAAAGCAATGTTCCACCAGTGGTGGCCTTGTGCATTCACCTTCAGAGGGATACACTTCCCGTTAGCGTTCATCAAAAAAGCACTTTGCTCTAAAGGCCAGCCAGCAGAAATACATAACACTTTAGCCTACACCAAGGATATTCCACATTCTCCAGTACTTTTTCATGTCCTTGGCTGGAGCTTAAGGTGAGATACAATCATTTTTGTGCTGCGCTGCTTCATTTCATCTTTGTGATTTTATTACAGCCCTGTGTGCCTTAGAACAGGCACAGGCTTTGCTTTGTGAGGTGGAAGTGTGGCAGCAACCCCGAGACACCAGGAGTTTTGTGTGGCACTCCGTGTGCACAGTCTGTGTGTTTGGGGAACACCCAGGGATCTATTGCAATATTGTGAAATGTCACAGCAGCTCTTGGCCATGCACTCTGCAAATGTGAGAAACTGTTCTACACGGCACCGGGTGCCAAATGAACACTCGCCTCCTCATTTTCCAGAGCCTGGAGGGAGGCATTTTGGAAGAAAGAAAAGGTGTAATCAAGTCCCTAGGATTAAGAGATCATAAATGCACTTTTATAAATCTAGGGAGTAAGTCTTTGGTGTTGTACTAAGGCTGCTCACAAGAGGCCAACAGGGCTACTTGTGTAACCCAGCAAGCAGGATTTACACTGTGATCGAAGAGATGTCATGCAAATGATGATAAATTCCAGTGGTTTAGATTGCAAAGTGTGCTCTTGTTATTGTGAGTGTGCTGTAAGCAGTTTAAAACAGCAGAGAGTGATTAGCAAATAGTTTAAGATCCCTGAGATATTGAAAGCAATTTTTTCTGTGGTGCTGCCTTTCCTCCTCTCATCACTCTAGAAATATCTTTATTCCTGTTTGGTTTATGTGGCATGGCAGAAAAACATGTTCTTGGATCCGAGTTGTGGCCACTGATGGCACGTGATGGAGGGGGATTTCAGTGGTGCTAGGGAGATTCTCAGATTATCTGTACACCTGGGAAATAGGAGTGAAGAAAACAGGGTGAAGATAAATCATTGTCTGAAAAAATTAGAATATATGAGGGATTTGAATAACACAATCTTGAATACCACATACAGGCTCTTAGAATGCACTGTGTTCATAAATGAATTTTTTCTCTCTGTCTAGCTAATAAATGCTTTTAAACAGAGGTGGAAAGAAAAACGCCAAAGTTTAGTGTTTGCAAACTGAACTAAAGAGTTACCACACCATATATTAGGCTTTTATTTTGAAGAAGTGCATCTTCCAAGGGTATTTTTCACTGCTGCATATTGTAATTGCATATTGTGACTGAAATTAAAGTTGTTATTATCAGATATCATTCACAGAATAAGACAAGTTGTATATATTCCACTCTTAGCTGCCATGTAACTTTACTCTGATTTTTTTCTGAAAAATATTCTGTAGTCATGAAGCAACATAAACAGAGTTACAGATGTTCTTCACTTTTGTTGTTGCACTATGTACAGGCTAAAATAGTCACAGAAAACCTGCAAGAAGAAGAGGAGGACACCATGACAAGGACTACATGTCAGAGTCATGTGATAGGTACAAAATTATATTTTACACTGGATTTTATTGCTGTCAGTACTCGGGAAAAAGACATGTTTAATTCTCATTACTTTATTTGTTTGCCCCCTTATGTCAGCTTTAGCCTTCATTTAGCTCCTGGATAGCCAGATTTCATCAAATGCATGAGATGAGTGCACACCATTACCAGTGTGGATCAATGCAATGTTTGACTGGAGGGCCTCTTGGGATCTGGTTATAAAAGATCATTTCAGCCTCCAAGAACAGTGGGTTACATACAGTGGTTTAACATAAGAGCTACTGTGCATGACACTTTCAGTGGGAGTAATACTGACATGCTGTAACTCTGTCATCTGGCCTTGAATTAATAAAAATTCAGAATAAAATTTAAGTAGCAGAATAATTGCTGTGATAAACTAAACCACAAGGAGTAGCAAACAGGTGTCTTTCAGAGGACCTTGAAGCTGTTATTGAAAATAAAGTTGCCTTTGCTGTAGAAGGGTAGCACCACCTACCCTGCCTCATGATTGGCATGTACTAATTTTTAATCTCAGTACATGTAAAAATACCTAATATGCAATGGAGGACAAAACAGAAGTCTGAAGTTTGTATTAGAGTAATGTGTCACCAACAGAAGGAAGAGAGCAAGAAAAATTCACCTTTAGCAAGTTCCCTTTGCAGATAGAGACTGCAGTAAAAAATTTCATTAAAAAGTTAAAATCTGATTCCATGCTTTCTAGCCAGAATCACTTTCATTTCACTGGTACTGCCAACCCAGCAAGTCCAAGCAGAGGTATCATGTCAAAACACATTTCTCTGGGGGCAGTAGGAAAACGTTTGCATGTTTTATTGACTTGTACAGCCCTTTCAGTCCCAAATTCAGACAAATAAAACTCTGGCGGTGTTACCTGAGGGAAAGATCCCTAAACTCTTCCCTCTCTGAGAACTCAGCCATAACCTGGCTCCACGACAGCAGCTGAATAGCAAGAACTTTGTGCACTGTGAGACTCTGAGGGCACTCTGTGAGTGGGTAGGCACTAGCCCTGCTAACAGAAATTCATTCCTCTCATCCTGTGCATAAAGGACTTATTTTCTGTTACCAAAAATTGCCCAGCAGAGAATAACTCACCTTAGGTTGTTCAAAATTATTTTTCCTCATACTGAAATAACTACTTTGTGTCGATCCCAAAAATTCTCAAAGCTTTTAATTTGAATTATGTGAATTCTTTCAATTTAATTTTTAAATCTACATACTGAACAGGAAAGTAAAACCCAAGTGTTTGCAGAGTTTTTTTTATAAAAAGACTCCAACGCATACTTAGTGTTCATCAGTGTAATTGCTGGTTGTGGCTGAGGCCTAGTTGCTATATTTTGATATTTTATTTGTTATTGGGTCCTGTAATATATTGTGCTGATGGCTTTTGAGAATATTAATATTTTGCTCCTCCCACAGGCACCAAATCTGAGTCTCTGACAGGATATAGTGGTTATGGAGCAGGTTGTCAGATGCTTTTAAAATTCCTTGTTAGAGGTTCTGGCATTTTTCTGATACAAAATTTTTCATAGAAAGATACTGATTTTTTTTTTTTTTTCCTGTTGAAACTCTATGGAGCCACAGCTTCTGTCACTAACTTGATCCATGGCCTCTCCACCCTTATACTAAAGAACTTATTACTAACTCCTACATCTACTCTCCATCCAGCTTAAGGCCATTCCCCCTTGCTTCCCCAGAAAATAAAGTTCACTGTGGGATTTTAGCTGCATTTTAATGCATTTATTCTACTGGGTTTAATCAAAACAGAGCTGAATGTATAGAAGATGTTGAAAGGCTATGATTAAGCAGGGAGATGTTTTTATGTAGCAGGAAAACCACGTGTTTCTGTAGTTGGCACTAAAATAACTAAACTGACATCAGTCCTGCCCAGTTAACCAATAAACAAGATACTAATAACAGTATTCTAGGTAGGTGTCATGTGAGGCAATTCTGGTTCATCACGTTCTAACAGTGAGATACTACTGGGTATGAATCAAAAAATGTGTAAAATACCAGTTGTTAAGTTTTTAATTGTCAATTGCTGATCTAAACCAATTTAAGTATTTTTCTAGCTCTTCAGATCTGCTCAGTTGAAAGAAATCAACAATTTCCAGTTATATGTGATTTCCCTCCTCATATACCTGTATGCCAGGACCACATGATCATTTCTATATGAAGCAGTCATTTGTATTGTTCTATATTATTCTTCACAATATATTTAAACCCCTTTGAAAATCTTTTAGAATATGTTACACCCTGGATGCCTTTGCTGTAGTGTCAGTTTGGAAGCCAAACAAGGCCTTGGCAGCACAGATGCTGCCAGTGCTCCCACCCCCACAGACAGCAGACCTAAGGATCCATGAGTATCCCTCTGAGGTCCAGTCATCCTCAGAGCTCTTCCCTCAAGCCCTTTGCAATAAAGTAGTTGTGTTTTGAAAGAGGGATGAAGTGGAAAATGCTAAAGTACCTTGTAAGAGGAAGGACATGATGAAAAGGTTGGCTTCCCCTTCATGTCATGGACAGACTCCCCAGCTCAGACAGGTACAGCAGGCTCTTCAAGAATTCCTATAGATAAAATTCCTTTATTGAATGCACAATGATGTGTCGAGCTCCTGACTGTATTGTTCCCATGTAAACATAAAAAAAGGCACCTTCACTTTACAAAGAAAAAGAATTCTGTACCCTCCCAAGGGAGTAGAAGTGTCATTATTTGTCTTGAATTTCCCCATTGTCACAATGGCCCAAAAACTTAGAAGACAGTTACAGATGACACCTTTACATACAGAATGTAATAATTGGTCGTCTTGAGAAAGCATTTGATAAAAAGTTCAATGTTTCATATTTCAAATGCTGTTTCAAGTTAGCAGCTACTCCTGGAAAATGTGATTGTATTAATTATAATGCATTCAGAATTTTCATTGATAAACAGCTTCAAGGGAAAAGTCAAAAATCCATGGTACAAGCAAACAAATGCTAATTACTGAAGAATTCATTCTTGCAGACAACTCCTCATGGGAATACTCGGGTATGCAGCAACAGTATTTTTGGGTATACACAATAAACAGGCTGTTTTCTTTTTGGGAATGTATCTGTAATGAACAGGAAATTTAGTTGTAATTAATCATATCATTCTTCAGTGTTGGTATGAACCTCAGCTGAGGCTGAAGGGAAAGACTGAACGTGCCATTTTCTCAGACAGCAACACTTTAGGGATTTATCAAACCCCACTTTGAAAGTTGCATGATGATAAATTTTATGGGTCCAATTTTCTTTTCCTTTGTTACCCAAAATGTTTGGCAAATTTGCTAGTGGAGCAAGTCAGCATGAAATAAGCTTTTTGCTAATTATATACTCAAGTATTACACAAAACACAGCTTCAGCATAAATGAGAAGTGTTTGAGAAAGTTTCAAGTCTATTCTTAAATTTACACTCAGGTTTCAATACAAAGAAAGAGGGTTTCTTTTTTTGTCAGAGATATTTCTATGTGTGAATATGTTTATTCTCCATAGTGGATTTCCAGCAGTCATTCCATCCTTAGCAACGTAAGTGAATCAAACAAACCTTTCTGGTCTAATGCACTGAAATTCAGGGAGTACATGGAAACATGGAAGTTAATCTAAAGGGATTGTGTTATTGAACTGGAAAGCTTATGGTTTCAAATGTTGTATTTAATATATCACTGATTGAGCTAAAAGGCCAGATTCATTGTTTAGTAAAAGCCTGTTGAGTTTTGACATCAGGGGCATCACTACAGGTAGATATTGTCATCAAAATAATATCACTGGTAAAAATAAAATAGATTTTAACAATCTGAATAGACCTGAAGTGTTCTTGTGAGTTCTCTAGAGAGCAAATATTTGATAACAGGAGAATTGGTAGTAGCAATCCAAAATTCATCTGGGTGTTATTGGTACTGCCTGCTCCACTGGAAGCACAAAGTACTTCCTACTGAAGTTGTGTGGGGAGTTAAATCCCTGAGGCAGGCTGGGGTTAGAATCCACAGCAGAAAGAGTCAGTTCCTGGAAAGAAATTACCTAACTGTGCATTAACCTCTGTTGTTTGTTTGGAGAATTTCAAGTGAAATTCAGAGCTGGGCAAAGATTATGAAAATAAATGTAGCCAGGATTAATGAAACTTTGAAGAAGGACTTGGAACTAGTATTTGTGACATTTTCATTAGAGGTCCAGGTCAGTTGTTCTAAATGGATTCATCCAATGTTAAATGGGAACCTTGTAGGTAATACAGAGCAAATGCCTTCAGGGACTTGAAAGGGTTTTGAGAAGTCTCTAGCTAGGTAGAGGGTTGGGCTTCCACAGTATCAAAGCAACATTAAAAGTGCACTGTAGATTTTTCTGCTTTGTGCCAGAACAAAAATACACACTGAGGTCAAGGGATTCTTTTGTAGCTCTGCTGTAGCCCAGCACTCAATTCCATTAAAGTTCTTGATAATCATCTGCCTTATGGCAGCCTTTATCATCGTTTTTGCTGCTTTCCAAGAACAACAGAAAAAGGAAGAAACTTTTAAAATTTTTTTTAAGAAACTTTTTTGAGATTTGTCTTCTGTAGAGAGCATTTGGTTGAATTCCTTAGATGCTTCATGTTCCAGAGAGGAAGTGTAGTGGGTATTTTATATGTTGCACTCTGTTTTAAAATCCCCTCCTTTAAGCTTTATATGCAGCAAAGCAATCAAATTCCATTTTCAGTAGAAACCAGGAAAGTCCTTCACAGCAAGTTTTATAGATAAGTTTCCAGCTCCTTGATAGTAATTTTACAGATATACTGATAGCAAAGGTAGAACATGTAACTTTGCAGATAGAAGTGGGTTTGACTTATAATGAAATGTCAGCATTACAGTTGTTTGTATTAACATATCAAATACTAAAGGTGATAACTTTGGCTTTTGCATGCTGATATTGTTTTATCCAGCACCCATTAGCCATACTATGAAATTATGTATATGATAAGAAGAAAACACACTTCATGAGCAGACTTTTCTATGAGTAGGACCTGCATTCTTTCTAATGTTCCAGATAAATTTGTTTCTGGCTCTTTTTTCCTTCCTGGTTATTATGTATGTGTTTCCCACAAATATATCCATTTTCTTTTCTCACTTTTCTCCTCATGTTTGTTCACCTGCATAATTTGAAACTGGTGGTCACTGCTGGTGTGGTACTGCTTGTGTGGACTCCCCAGAAATCCAGACTATCATTCAGATTCTGCCTTTCTTTCCATACCAATACCCATCTCTAATGAACAGATCCTTGCTCCAGTGCCTTCTGCCCTTCTTTTCTCTTGGTTTCTTTCTGAAATCTAGATCTGATTAACACTGGAACCAAGTAATTATGTTTCACATTTCATTTCTGAAGGTGCCATTTAAAATACATACTCATAATGTTTTCTTATATAAATCATCCAGTGTCCTATTCCAAAGCTGGATGAAAACAATGGTAGTCCCTCTGCTTGTTTAATAAGCTTGTACCAGATTTCCAATGAGAAAAAAAAACAACTTGCCACTCCCCTCTCCCAAACCAAATGCTTTGTTTTGTCCACAGTAGTTTGTAAACTACTAAAACTTCGGGTGTTTTTACAGGGGTACTAAGTAAACAGCTATTAAATTCATGTTTCCTCATTCTTGGGGAATTGAAATAGATGTGAAGGAAACAAGCCTGATTAATGTGGTAAATACATTAAATTTGACATGCATCATCCTAAAGCATCTCCATTAAGTCTGATATATTTGAGCAAACACATTTACATTAAGGAACCCTCAAAACCTGGAGACAGATTACTTGAGGTCTGTAATGGATTACTGAGATAAACGTACAGGATAAGTGAGAGAGGAGAGATGGTGAGCAGACTGATCTGTGTTATAGCCTATGCATTCAGTAAAGAGAGGTGATCCACATCACTGTGGAGAGGCAAAGGGATAAGCCACAAGTTCCTTAAATGCTCAGCAAATCATTGGGTGCCTCCAATGCATGTAATGAAGAACAATATTCAACTGACACAGTGTCTTCTGACCTCAAAAGAAATCCTCCCTTGTCATGAAGTCTCAATGCCTGAGAAAACAATTTGTCACTGTCAGCATTAATTCCTTTCATCAGGCCGTTGACAGAAGTTGAGAAGAACCATTTAGCAATCATCACTGATACAGCAATTGAATCATCCATTTACACATTTTCAGATAAAGGAAAATTGTTTGCTTTATCTTCCCCATCACCACCCAGCAAAGCTGTGAAACACCTAAAAGTTTCTACACATGAGGTTGCTGTCTATAAAAGTCATCAACCAACACCAGTTATCACTGAATTCATTTCCAGCCTGGATCTGTTCCTATTTCACATCTGCAAAATGTTCCATTTTGGTACAAGTTGTGAGAAGGTATTAGAGTTTTCATGAACCCCCTATATGAGCAATGGTACAAGCGTGCATGGATTTATTTGCACATCCTAACAAAGCTATTTTCCCAAGCCCTGTGTGCATGTGGAAGCTGAGAGGTTGGTGTTAGATCTGTAGGTGCTGGCTGTATTGCTTAGCAAGTGTGCTAGAGCCTTGAAATGGGAGTTGGTGTAGCAGGCAACTTAAAAACCTGCTCACTTGCTGTGCCTAACCAGCTTCCAGCTTGGTTGTTAATCCAAAGGGATAGGTTCCCAATTGCTAGAACAATGATGAATTACTAAATAGTAAAATAAACTACTTGTCTCTAGCAATGCTGGGTTCCAAACTTATTAATTTAAAAAAAAAAAAATCAAAACCAAACAAAAAAGCCTCGAAATCTAGTGCCACAAGTGTCCTGGAGGATGAGACCATCACAATCTTATCTACCATGGTCTTACTGTACAGACAGGTGGCACGTGAGAAATTGCACAAACAGAACTGAGATCATCTGGATAAAAAGCAGTTCCATTTGTAGTCTGACTTACCAAAATACCTCAGTCAGTCCCTCTAACTCTGTGCCATGTGCTGCCTCCATGTAATATCCCCAAAGCATTTACATTTTCATGCAATTATCAAGCACTATTCTTCCCCTTTTGTACTCCAAAATCTTCATTTTCTGATCCTTCAACACCATTGAAATTACCTGTGGCTGTTGTTTGCTTACTTTTCTGAACCAGAGCTGCTAAAATGAGTCACCACTGCTGGGAAATGTGGTTTAATAACTAGTGGGCATTGGAAGAACAGCTGACTGTCCTGAGTGTAGAAACATCCCCGTGGGTTGGAAGTCCTGCTGAGGGACCTCATCAGTCAAGTTTTTTAAATCTTCAAGGATATTGTTCTACACCTGTCCCTGACCAGTGTGCCATTTCTTTGGGAGACTTTACACAACATTTAGCAGTCCCCTGTTGCTCTGCTGCAATATTTGTGTTGCTGAAGATGTGGTGTGGTCCTGCTGTTGAGTGGCCTTCCAGGGCGGTGTGCAACAGCCTTAATTACCATAGCAGGCTTTGCTCATCAGAAATACTCACACTGGTGCATCAAGCTGACTAAATATCCTCTCCTTCCACTGAGTTGCTCTGTATACTCTCAGAGGAACTTAAATGACTGCTTCTTTTGCATGGTTTTTGTATGGGTGAGAAGGTGAACAAGCTACTCTGCAGGATGGAGGGAGCTGAGAGAGGAATGGCATTGTGTGTGTTTGGGCCTTTAGAAAGGAGATGAAGAGTGTCCAGCTGTGCTGTGTCCTTGACTTGTTTGGCATTTGGGCTTTGCTGCAGGGATTGATTTTGAAGTAGTGGTCTGGAGGAGCCTATGATAACAGAGTGAAACTTTCTGTGTATTTTTCTAGTTGATACCTGTATTCTGTGAGGATGATGGAGAACCTTGCCAATGTGAATAATAAGAAACTAACATCCATTAATGTCTTCTAATTTATGTCAGCTTACCTTCTTCACAGTCTGGCAAAGACAAATCATTTCTTTGTACTTTAAAGATAGCACACATAGCATTTGTCTAATTGCCAATTCTTCTATGGTTCTGCTGCAGCCTACTGTCTAGCTTGTCTTCTCTCTGTGGAGAGAATTAATATTTTGGATCAACACTTCCTTATTAGCCACAGTGATTTGCTGTTAATTTCCTTCTTTGTCATTACATCTATTCACCCACAAATACCAAATTTTATCACTAGAATGAGAAGTGTGTCTCTTTATGCATTATATATAGGATACAGTCTAATTATTATTCAAGATACTGAGAATCTGCTGGTTTCACTCAGGCTTAAAATGTCAATTAAATGGGATGGCCAGGTTCTTCAACTCTGAAGTTAATGCTGCTGTGTTGATTTACAGTACTTTACAGTCTATCCCAATCTATATTCATTTTTATCACTCAAATCAGGACTGTGCCTGATTATCCTCCCTCTTACAGGATAGCACACACTGGTATTCTCTATAACAGTGTGAATCCTTCTGTTTGAAACTGGTACTTTACATGTTTTTTGCTCCTGGCAAGGGCCATCTGTGGATGTGTGTGTGAAGCTTCAGTCATGCATTTCCCATTAATTCATACACCCTGAAGTACAACTGACCAACCTGAAAAGCATTTGGAGTGAGGATGTGGTATTTTAAACATGTTTCATCTGTGCTCACAGGGACTTTGTGCTCCTTTTCTACAATGAAATCTAATATAACTTTCGTGAAAAATACATTTTCACCTGAATTATTAGTTAGGTTTGAGCTGTATTGGCATATGCCTTTCCAGATCCTCACTCTGAGGATAGGATGCCTATTCCTAATTTTATTGCTGTTTTTAATTGAGTTTGAGCTTTGATTCATGTCTTCAGTCTGACACCTGAATTGTTGACATATGATTATGCAATTAGTCATCATTGGAGATAATAGAAAAACAGACTCTTCAAAAACAAATCATTCTAAGAGAGAAATAATACCTATACAATTAGCACATAGTTCCTAATACTAGGTGAACTCAATTTCTCAGTGTTTGAACAATTCACAGTTAGGAAAAGAAAAGGAAATAAACCAATATATTTACAGTGAATAATTTCTTTACTTCCTTTCTTTAACAAGCAAAAAGGCGCAGTATGTTGTTTCAAAGCTGTCATCCTAATGGTGTTTTGTAACACCATGTAATGTGGCATACATTTTTTGCAAACATTAGACTTCTGGAAAAATATCTCAGTTCATTCTTCTGGCTTCCAATCATGATCATTTCTTACCAGCTCCTGCTTGTCTGCAGTTAGTTCCACATTGGTTCAGCTGGTTTGGAGGAGCTGAATTTGGGTACCAGAATGGAAGGATTATAATGCACCTAAAAGTTACTTAAAGCTCTCTGCACTCACTCTGTTAATAAGTTTCCATTAATTAAGAAATAAAATCAGTCTGTTTCAGGTGTGCATGTATATTTTGAAGTGTTTTTTAGGAATACCCTTCAGTAAAGACATCTGCAGGGCAAAATTAAAAATAAATTATTTAAAACTTCATTTAATATTTATGTGGCTTTAATTTCAGTATTTTTTTGTACTAACAAACAAAAAGCAGTGATGTTACAAAATAAATACAGTATGTTCTCTAGTGCCTTTGCAAAACCCAGGGCTTCCTATGCACTTAGAAATTGGTCCATGTTTACCAGAGACAGCATTTATGCATAAAGCACTATCCCTACTCCTATCTGTTTGGAATAGAAAATCAAAGAAAGTATCTCAATGTGAGTGAAACCAAACTCCAATTTATAAGAGAGTTGCTTAACAGCAAGTAAATCAGTGCTTCCATCCTGTTATCCTTAAATGCCTCCAGCACAGTCATCAGTGAGCAGAAAGCCTTCATGGAGCAGCCAAAAGCTCCCTTGGGCACCATGTGCAGCCCATGTCTCTGAGATGCTAAGTGTGACCTCTTCACTTCTCTAACTGTGGTTTAATGCAGTTATTCTTAAAATAAACCAGCTGCCTCTAATAATACCAGCAAACCCCCAATCTTAATGCTTCCTGTAAGTATTTTGCAGCTTGCTGTTAATTCCTGAGCAGCCTCCTGAAAAGTTGAGTGGAGTTATCTCTGCACAAGCATTATTCATGGCAGGGATTGCAGGCTGGGTAAGCACTGGCTGCCAAATATCTATGTTCTTTATCCTCATAGTGATGGAGAAGTGGAATTAGCTCTGTGTGGTCATGTGAAGAACTAGGGCATAAAGAGAGAGAGATAAAGGCCTGTGATTACATGGAAAAGACATGGCTGAGGCAGCCCTGAGCACCTGGGTAAATAACAAACCAATCTGTCTTGGACTTTGCTACTTACAGGCAGGATTTCTGAGAGCTGGGATGGTCTGTCCTGTTAGAGGACAGCAGATGAAGGGGAGCATCCCTCCATGCCTTGAGTGAGCCATCCCCAGGAAGATCTTCCTGAGACTGTGCAACTGCTGGCTCCCAACCTTCACTTTTCAGAGTTCTAAGGGAAACAGAAGGCTTTGCTCAGTGAAGAAGCCTGGGAAAGCCACGTTCCTGCTTTGCAGCAGACCTGTTGCTTACCTTGGATTCACACCTTGCTTGAGATGTGGGGACTTGTCTCTCTTCTCAGCTGTTACTCATCGAGAGCTTTCTCAGAGATAGTTGCAAAGTTGTAAGGCTGGTTGGGAGTGCAAAGCCAAAGGGGGATATACAGCCAGAAAAGAGGAAAAGCTCCCCAAAGAATTTCTAGGCTGGCTTCATTGACAGCCAGGCTGCACCTGGTCCTCATTTAATTACCTTTTACACAGAGCTTCAAGCTGCTCTTCAAACAAATTATAAGTCTCAATATATCTTTTCTAGTAGGACTAAAATAGTATCTATTCCTAATATCCTGTCTCCTGGGAACAGTGAGTAGATTTTTAGATAGAAAATATAACTGCATAATACAAGAGAGATAAGTCCAGGTTGTGGGACTTCCCCAACTGGAAAACTGCATGTAGACCCTTGTATTTAATAGATACTGAGAGATGTGGAGTAGCAAATTCAAAAAAGTATTGAAGTTCTTTGTCCAGCTCATTTTGTGCTATTTAACAACCCTACTCCATATACCTTGCCACCATTATAAGCATGCAGGGACCAGATCTAAATGCCTGGAGGAGGGTAGGAAACATTTCTTGAAAAAGAAAAGTCCATAGATTATAAACTGCTAAATTGGAGTACAAAATCATTAGTATTCTCTAATAATTAAAACTAATCTTTTGACCTACTAGTAGAAAGGTGTTTTAAGATGGGACTGGAATTCAAATGAGGCAGCAATTATCTGTTTCAGCTCAGAAAATACACTTCAGATGGGATTGTGGTCATGGAAAATTGTGAAGACAGCTGACAGTTTACTGGATAAATGACATATTGAAGTTTGTGGGTTTTGCAAAATAAAGCATGACTAGGAAGAAAATAGAAAGAATACTAAACAAGTTGGTAAAGTCTGTATTTATTCAGTTTATTGTTATTATAAATAGGTATAAATTGTAATCCCAGATTTAAGTAGTCATGAAGTTCCAGCATTTGAAAATACACAGCACACTCCTCTTCCCATTTATCCTTGCTTAGTATGTGTTGGAAATAATCCCATGCCAACAGTGCAGTACCTATGGGAGTGTAGGGCTGTGAAAACTTGGGTCTTTTCTAGTTTTATCTAGGATAGCCTTTGGGTTTTTTAATTTTGCACACTGATTGTACCTCAGATCTAGATAGAAAACAATAATGAACTCATCTTTGACCAATTGGATCAAATTGTAGTGTAAACCCAGAAGAATTAATCTACTTAAAATTGACCTTGATTTGGCAGAAGTACATTTTCTTTTTTTTTTTGTGGTTGCTTTAGCATTGCAGATGAAGAGAAGGATGTGCAAATAAAGAGATCTGTTTTGCCATCTGTAGTTTAAGTTCTTCCTGCCAATGCCACATGCAGCTTAAGGATGTTTATTAACTTCTGAAAGAATTTTGCAGGGACCTATTAACATCTGAAATATTTTTCTGGAAAGAAAAAAATAAAATCTATTAATTTTTAATTTGGCATATTTCAAAATGCTAGGAGAAACTATACTCCCTTTGTGTTCCAGAAGAAAGCAAGTGCATGTTATCTGGTTCCCTGTGACAGCTTAGTGGAAACTCTTGAACTTTCTAATGCAAAGAAAGGTAATTTGCTAGAATTTGTGTATTCTAGATTTAAGTAGTCGTACATGCTTCCATTTTTAATGTGCTGAATACTCCTTGAAGAAGGCCTATTCAGTGTTATGTACCTCTCAAAATCTGTCAAGGCTTGATTCTGTACTTCTGAAAACAGCTTGCTGGAAATTTCCCAGCAAAACTGTTCTTGATACAGAGCTATTTTTGACTGATTTTTTTTTTTCCTTGAAAATGCCTGCTTTCTGTGGAGAATTCTGGTGGTTACTTAAAGATTTCAGCTGAAATTTCTGTCAATCACGTACAGTTTTGTAGGCCAGAACTTGAAAATTTATGTGAGGAATATCTCAAACCAGCTGTAGTGGTGAGCACAGGGGAGGATTCCACATTTTTCATGAGGTGGGATGCTTCTTTGAAAGAAAATATGTCCCTATGCTACTAGTATTATGCCTAGAAAGCCTGATGTAAGCAGAACTACCTGTGATCTTTCTGACATAAAATACATTTTTCCTCTTTGTTGCAGTTAATTTTTCATGTTAAGATAGATTGGCCATCAAAGTTAAGTAACAGAAACACTTCTGTAATTTTGCCACCTCCAAACAGAAACTGTTAATGTGTCATTTGAAGTATAAATAGGGTCTGTTTGCAGTAATTGGCACCTGGTAGCCATCAGTGTTTTGTAAGTAACATCCTGGTGGGGAATGGCTGAGGTTATTGAGCTGCTCCTGGAAGTCTCAATCCCCTCAAGCAGCACTAAGAGGCTCCTGCCTTCTGTCACTCGTGCCACAAGTGGGTAGAGAGGCAAAACTGCAGTTACAACACAGTAGGACCTACAATTATTTCCTCTCCAACCTGTAAGTCCTGCCCTGTGTGCCACCATCCAGAAATGTCTCCTCTTGAGTGACACTGTGTGTGCACATGGACCTGTTAAATAGAAATGCTGATTGATCCCTTATTTTAGCTCTGTGGGTAAAACTTAGGATCTTGTGGTTTCTGTAAAGACCTTATGGATGATTTAAGAATATAGAAAAACTGAATATAAAATATATAACTATATAGAATATATAATATATAACTGAATATAGAATATTGTTTTTCATAGATGATCAACATAACCATGAGTTACTTTATAGACTTCTCAGCAGTGTAGCAGTCCCTATGTAAAGAAGGACTTGCATGTGATTTGTGAATAGACTAAGCATCTGTGAAACTCATTTAGGATAGAACATAAAAAGACTTTATTAGAATGTGAATCTTTTCTTTACCTGAGGAAACATTATGAAACACTCCCCAGTTATTCAGGTAAAGGTTTGTTTGCAATAACATGTGGCATTATACCCCCCTTAGCAAAAGCATCTTCTCACATTGTTGAAGAAAAGCGTAATCAGAAGCTGTGTTTAAAAGCTACATTACCATCTTATGTCTTCTCTTTTATGAAGTTCATGAAACCTCTTCATTATGTGCTAGAACTCAACCATAGGTTCAACATTAGAAAGACTAACATGTCCCTAATCTAAAAGTGGGATGGATATTGCTCCACTGCTTATTTTGAGTAATGCCCTATTTTGCAACCATCAGTGTAGAAGTTAACCTGGGCTAGACCCACATTTCTTATGTTGTGCTGGAAGCAATTCCCTTCACAGTAGCTGTTCTATGCTTTCTTTTATTTTTTCCCCTGAAACTGATTTTCCTTTCACATGCAGTGTATAAAAAAAGGAGCAGAGAAAGGTGCTGTGTAGCAGCACAAAGCAGCTTGGAACCAGCTCAGAGCGAGAGCTCCTCTCGCCCTCACGGTGACCCAGAGCAGAGCTCCTGAAGGAACACAAAAGCAGGGTCAGCACTCAGCTTCCCTGGCTATTCTCTTCCAGTCTCCAATGAATTGCACCAAGGATGCTTTCTGAGATAGGGGTGATGTGTTTCTGATATCTTTGTGGCAAGGCTTTTGGAAGAAATTTTTAAAAAGTTGAAGAATAATTAGGCTTAATGATTTGTTGCTGGTATTTAAGATGCATTTTTAAATTATCTATGCTCAGGAGAATGCCCTAAAATACTTCAATGAATTCTAAGCTGTCAGTTCTTATCAGTGGGATGTGTTTACTTCTAAGTCTTTAATTTTTGCATTTCAGAGGAAAATGTAAAAAAAACTCCACAGAATGAGCTGCTAGAGTTATTTTCCCCCGTGATGATCTAATTTTTAGAATTCCTGATATCTGCCAGCCTGAGTGTATGTTCCTTTCCTATTCTCCTTTTGTCCAGACCCTCAGAGTGATGCAGAGTTTTCACAGTCCTTTGTATTCTATCTCTAATTTGGGGGCTGACTCTGTGTTGAAGAGACCTTGGTGATTTATTGATACCAGAAAATGTTGGTGAAGCACCAATGATGATGCAATATTGCAAAGTGTTGTCCAGCTCTACAAATTACTGTGGTGTCCAGCTGATGCAGGACATGAACTGCAGAATTGTCTTGCACATGAAAATATTAAATTTGAAAATTATTGAGAAGTAGTAAAGAAAACTTTCAGAAAACTCTCTATGCAGTATTAACTCCTTTTGTCCAGTGGTTAAAAGGCTTCTCAAAATTAAAGGTCTTCCTCAAATTTTTCACTGAGCTCTTACAATGCCTTGTCATCAAAAGATTCCTATGCAGTCAGGAGTTCCTTGATCTCCAGGAAATATCTGTAAATTCTTCCTTTTTTCTGTTTTCAGTCTGGAATTGTTCCTCTACAGTAGGATTTCCAGGGGGCTTTGTTTTAGGTCCAGACTCAAATCCCCATAATGAGAGGGAGGGAAAGGGCTATTTCAGTATTTCAGGCTTTTGAGTCTAGTCTGATTATTCAGAGAAATGGCTGATGGTGACTGTCTAAGTCCACTATAAAGCCAACACCATTCTGAGAGCTTCTTTCTTCCCTGGCAAGGAAAGAAGAGGGAAAAAAAAAATAAGAAACAGGCAAGGAATTTGGCTGGTGTGCCAGGAAGAATTCTCAAGCAAAAGTAATTAAGCTCATATATAACTCTTTCCAGACTTTAATGTTTCACAGAGTCATTTTTCATCTACTGAGTGGTACTGTCACAGCACCAGAGATTTAACTTTTACATATTTTCATTATGTAGTCTTGTGCAGCTCTCGCTGATAACAGTAATTTGAAGTGTCAGTGCAGCTGATGAAATCAGATGGGCCATGAAGCTGTTTGAAAGCTGTCACTGGGATGTATACTGCATTTTTTTATTTTGCAGTTGCTTCATAAGGATTTAAAAACAACGCAGGATAATGTGTGTTCGTTCTCTCAGTAATACAAACTGTTCTAAAAGATACATTTTTTATTTGTATTGTATAGCTTTAGGGGTGAATTAGTTATTTGCAGTAGTGAAAAATTAACATCCACAAAGAATTTTGTGGTGTACTCTGGATTTAGGACTGGGTTTCTGAGGGTTGTTCAACATAGCTGAGTCACAGAATTCTGCAAAAACCTGTCTTTAAGTGTCACAACAGGAACTGCCGAGCACTGAGCACTTTGAAAAACAGACCCTTTTGTGGTTTTTTTCAGAAATCAAAATTGGTGAGCTGTTTTAAAAATCTGTTTTCCACCTGGTGTATCAGGTTTATCGTGGATAAAGTCTCTATGAAGGAAGACTATCATAAATTAAAAATATTTTTCCTTTTAATTAAGTGTGATACTGCTGGTGTGCTCCTCCATCACTCTCCCAATTATTTTGGAAACAGCAGGAGTCTGTATTTTCTTGGAAGTCTGGCCCTCAGAATTCATTTCTTTTGATTCTGTGCCACTGCTTTTATGGTCCATTCCTAGGTGTACACAAGATAATAGTGGGCAAGAGAAATCCATGTGTCATTTTAAGAAATGCCCTCAGAAGATAAAAGTTTCCATCTTCCAGGTCTCCTTTAGAAAAGGCTGTAGCTTTGCTTTTTGATGTACATTTTGATCCTACCTAATTTTCTTGTAATAATTCGGAGGGAGTGATTTTTTTAGTTTCTTAGAGAATGGTCAGGAAGGAAACAACACTCCGAGGTCCTTCAGAGCCCCTGTGGAAATGGGTTCCTAATCATTGACCATACAGACAGGAGAGGGGAGACTCCTCAGACTTTTGTGTTCTTTTATGTGACATTTGCAGTTTGCTCCGTGTCAGCTGAAGAGCTCTGCCTCTCCAACACAACCAGTGTTGCAAAGATGTCTTTTGGTTAAGAGGCAGATAACAGAAGTACTTTTTTATGTCATATTTCCCTTTATTTGCTAACTGTCTCACCAACAGTCCTTAGTTGAAGAATTGCCTGTCCATGAGCTAACATGCTGTTTCAGCTTGATTATCCTCAGAAAATGGCAAGGGCAATGCCTGGCATTTTAAATTGCTTTTCTGCACTCTTACTTTTATCTAGGTATTTTGCTATTCAAAAACAACCAAAAAAAAAAAGTTAGAGGAAGTATAGCTGAGGTAAAAGGGTTCAGTAGGTGGGATACCTCCTTTTGATGCAGCAGAACCAAATATAATTCTTTTTTTTTCTTCCTGTTTCCTGGAAAACTTTCAGCAACTTCTAGAATCACCATGACACATTAGCTCAAAAATGTGATGGAAAATGTAGGTGCTTGCTAGGCATGGCTTTGAAACCTTACCTCCTTTTACCTGTGGAGAGAAATTATTGGTATGCAGCAATTGTGTGGGGGAAATCAGAGCCATTTTTTGCCCTTTTGAAAGACAATGCATAGAACATTTGCTGCTGCAGCTCAGCCAGGCCCTGTAAGGTTCAGGTGCTCATAGGACTTTCAGTTCTTCTTTGATCCTAAGTGATGAGGATAAGGCAAGGAAGACCACATAAATATAGGCTGCTTCTCCTTGCACAAGAACCATGAAATAGAAATACACAGTTAATTTTTCTGTAAGTAGTTTCTTACTTGTTATCAGGAAAGGCCCATTGGGATGAAGATACTTAACAAGAATGACCATGGAAATGTTCTTACTTCAAAAAAAATAAATGGGCAAAACCCACAGGGGAGAAATATCTCCAAATATTTGCAAGTATTAGAAACACTGCAGATGAAAAAAAATAATGAAAATTACTTGACAGAGAACTGCTAACTACAACAGACTTAAATAACAAATGGACGTATCATAAAAAAAATCAATACTCGGAAACACATAAAATAGAGGTGGAGAAGATATATTGGGCCATATTCTGCATCTCCTGCTAGAGTACAATTGTTCACTGCAGTATATCTTTAGTCTAGTGTAGCCTTAAATTGTTCAAAGCAAAGGAAATTTCCTCTGCTTCCTTGGGGAGTGTCTGCCACAGACTTAAGATCTTGCTGTCAAGGGATGTTTCCAGACATTTAACCTAAATTATGCTCATTTTCCAACCATTAGTGCTGAAGTTCCCTCCTTGGTGTTTATAGCTCTCAGAAGGACCTTGCCAGTACAGTCTCTTGAACATTGTTTGCCCCTTACAGAAACAAAAGGGGAGTCTCTGGAAACTGATAGAGAATGAGAGGGCAGGGGGGTTGCCAGTACATCCTGGTTGCTCGAATAGCAATGTGCACACATCTACACTTGCACCTTTCCCTGTTCCATGGTTTGTACAGCACCTTTCCAGTAGGATGAGTGAGCTGGAGGGCTGTGTGGGACCACACTGCTTCCAAAAAAAAGTGCTGAAGTTATCCCTGCCTGGCATTGTGTTCACCCACCCAAACTGGGATGTGCAGAATCAGAGCTTGACAGGGTAAACAAAGGTGTGGCTGTTGCTTTCCAAATTTTTCAGGATGCTCTGAGAGATGGGTATCTTTAAGAAATTTTGTAAACTTTAATTTTGTGCAATAATACATGATACATTTTGGTTAACACCTTCTTGTATGAGAAACAATTAGCAAAACAGAGGTGTGGAGAGGCCAAACCTTTGTGGAGTGCGAGTTTATGTTGGAAGAAATACAGTACACTACACCATCCCTCACACTGGTACCCTCCAGACATTCTGTGGGCCTTCAAATTAAATGATTTTAAAATTCCATCTGTAATTGCTTTCCAGGACCTGCCCCACTTATCCATTATCACACTGTTACTCCAAAGCAGGCCAGTGTCAATCTTTTGGCACTTGTTTAATTTCACTGCACCTCAACAGGGTATTTCCTTGTGTTCAGTTAGACAAAGTGTCAAAAGCCTTCCAGTGCCAGGTAACAGCACACTCACAAAGTGCAAAACGGTTCCCTTGCCTCAAAACCTTCCCTTTAAGAGGGCCTTTTTCCCCCTAGATCCCTTCCCTGGCTTTAAACACCTTTAGCTCCATCCCATCACACCAATTTCCTGTGCCTTAGAGTCTTGCTGCCAGATGAGGACACTGGACAGCGGGATTGGAACCTTCCCCCTCCCGGACTCGGGGAACCGATCGACGGGCCGACACATTTCTAAGCAAGAATCAGCCGTGGAAACTGGAGCCTTTGCAGCCTCTGAGCAAGTTCCTCTTTCAGCTCCTTCAGTAAAAGCCAAAACTCTTGAGCGAGAAGTGCCTTCAACTGCTAAGAGCCAGGAGTCAGTGGAAAGCGTAATTAGTCACTCAACATCTGACCCGGCCATGGCTGCCAAAGGTATACGACCTTTTCAAAGTCGCCTTCCCAAACCAGCTTCCTCAGGTAAAATGTCAATTACACTGAAAATCACATTATTTCTGCCTTGGCCTCTGTTTTGATTAGCAAAACTCCTGTAATAATGGCAATTGATAACAGAAATGTTAAATGCGGAGCAGAAAATACTCTTTTTATGAATGCAATAAGGTTAACAAGTTTGTGACCTGAGCCATATGGAAATTTTGTTACACAAAATGCTTATCTGAGAAAGAAAAATGAGTTTAGTACTTGAAGCCTTTTCTCAAGAAACAGTACTTGAAGAAAAAAAACGTGCCAGCCTTGGAAGCTGACTTGAAAAAGAACGCGGATGTTCAGCAATATTCAGGATCAGACTGGGCAAAGTACAAAGCACAGCCATGTTGTGACAGAGAAAAGATATATTCATAAAAACTTGCTTTTTGAGACTGAATTTGAACTAAAGACTCGTTTGGCCTTCATGCATAAATTCTGTCCCACTGAATATATGGCCTTGACCTCAAACAAGGCTCTCATTACTTTTGTACATCATACAAACACATTTCTATACATGAACATAAAATACCTGACTTTCACTTATGAGCTACGTGTGTGTTTAAGCTATAAAACAAGAGCTGACAAAGGTATAAAAGGACTGGCAATCCATCAAAGCTCCAGCAAATAACTTTGTATTAGTAAATAGTTCCATTAAAGTCGGTGCATTTTTTATATACAAACATTGACTATTTATGTAAGTTTTGGAAGGCTTTGGAGTTATTAATATATATGTTAATAGCATTAAAAAACAGGTAGCATTAACAACAGGGAAATTTTCATAGTCAACAAGACAGATACAGAACAAAGCACAGTAAAAATGATTACTTTAATGGAGAAGAGTATTGTTTTATCTTGACCAAATGCAATGTCATTTATTTATTGGGGTTATGACAATTAGCACTTGGCCAGTCCAGTTATTGCTCCTGTAAAATTTGTGAGTATTTAACTTGCATAAATCTGTATCACTGCATCTATGGGAGAGATTCTGTGTAATTACCACATAAGGTTAAATATCAAGTTTGAGCTTAGTTTAAGGCCATCAAATACATATGTTCTGCTAATGAGCTGGCATATACTGAGCTTAGAAGGAAAGAAGCCTCTCTTATATGTTCATAGGATGCATAACAGAAGATTTCTAATTAAACATCTTAGAACTTAGTTGATTTAGCAATATTCCCAGTGCAGTATGGTAATGGTATAATAGACTGCAAACAGACATTATATGCTTTACTGCAGACTCCCCTGCTTGTTTCAAATCAAATCTAAATAAAAGATCTTTTAATACTTAGTATTTTTAAAATAAGTGTACTGTTAATTAATGGCACAGCTAAGAAGGATTCAGAAGAGAAATCTTAGTTATAGATTATGTGCTACATGCTTGAATGGCCACATGTGTGACCTCAATTCAGCAGTGTGTTATAGAGTAGAGCCCATGATTAAACACTGTCATTATAACAAATTGAACAGAAACTGCAAGCATTGAATTGCTTCATAAGAAGTCAGTAGCAGTAAGATTGTTCTGATCTTAATGCTAATATTCACTGCACCAACCTTGTAAGGTTTGTATCTTAATTAAATTGTCATGAAGAGATGTTACAAAAAAGTAGTATACATCATATTATGGGGTCAGCTCATTCTTTACTAGACTATCTTCATTCAATTCTTCTCTCCCTCACTTTCTCATCCAAATTACAATTATCACTTTTTTTCATATGCACCATATATCTTCTTTGATGTTCCGATTTTGCATAGTGCAAATATTGCAAATAAAAAAACTGGCTTTCTACTAGAAAGGTACTTCCAATTATATTTATGTTAAAAGATTGTTCTCTGAGAACATAAAATAGTAGAGCAGTTCCTACAATGCCTAGAAGTAGTTATTGAATGTTGTTTTTTGTTGAAAGGGTATATATTTTATAACTAATGAAGGGATTTAAATTCATGCCTCCTTCTTCTCTTGTTAACTGGAAAAGGATTTGGATGAAATTCTGCCACTTTAGTTAGAACTATTCCAGTAAATTAGTGAGTTGTTCCTCGGAGTAGTAAAATATTATTTGACACAGTGAAAGTATCACAATTTGCCCCCAGTTTTTACTGAATTATAGTTGACACACTATCATGAAGATGCTGATAAGACCTAGAATTTAAATAATGTCTCCCTTAATTCAGGAATAAATAACCTTGCAAAGCAAAGTGAACAAGAAGCAAGTTCTGTGACCTCTGCCTCGTTAGAACACACTGAAGAGACTGTGGAAAATAGAAAAGTTCTTCCAGAGTGGACCCCCAAGAAAACTACTAAAACAAAGGTATAAGTTAAGAAGTGGCATCTCTGAAATGAGATGGATATTGTGGCCAATGTAGAAGTATCAGAAATGGCCAACGTTTTTAATTTGGTGGGAAGAGTAACTAACAATCTAACAGCTACATTTACTTCCTTACCCGTCATTTGCTATCTCATTTATCAGTAATAATGCACCTAAAGGTTCTTTGTCCTCCTGGTTATAAACATGTTTTAATTAAAATCCTCACAGGCACTTTCAGAAAAGGAAATGGAAACCTTTTACCCCATCCTTCTTTTCTAGAAAGTTTTTCTTGTTTGTTGCTTTTCGTGAGATCAATCCTTTTTTTCCTCAGGACGAGGTTTCTTTGTATGGCTGTGTAGTATGAGAGTTCAGAGGTGCTATGGAAGTGCTGTGAACAGGAAAATACTCTGCTAACATGTTTCTGTGGGGTTTTGGGACTACAGTGGCTTGCAGTCTCTAATGTTGGGCATACCTGGCTGCATGCAGGTATCCTCAGCTCTGCTTCCCTCTCCACAAGTGTGTGATGCCTAACAAAGGGATGTCCTTCTGCATCAGTTAAAAACTGCAGCATGGATGGAAATATGGGAAAATTAATATCCCTCCTAGAGAAATAGAATTAAAATATCTTTTGAGCCACTGAGAGGCAATTGGGGTAGGGGTCGTATTTGTACATGCCATTACCAGAGCAGTATCAGGCTCAGCTTCCCCCTGCCTGGCTTGGGGAGTTTATTGTAATGAGCTGCAGTTCCTGCATGGTTTGAGCCTTCAGGCCTTCCATGATTAGAAGCTGTCCAGAGCTGTCAGTGTTCCTCTTTATTCCCAGAAGAAAATCAATAGTATTGCTTTCTGGAAAGAACTGGCAAAGGAATAACTGGGAACTAAGGGCTCTCCAGTACTGTAATATAAATACCAGGACAAGGGACATGAATTTAGGAATCAATTAGGATTTACTGGTGTAGAAATGGTGTATTGTCTACTGGCCATCCTAATTGTCTCTAGAATTGCTTGCAGCAAACCATTTGTGGTGTGATAATTTTGCATGTTACAAACAGACTGTATTAAACATACTTGAGAACTTCTAAAATTGAACTTGGTGGATAAAATTATCTGAAAATGTTGGTAGAATCGAAAACAATGTTCCAGTAGGGGAAAAAAAAAATAGTTAAAATATGGAGTGTTTCTGCCAGACTGTCTCAAGGGATTTAGCAGGACAAAAATGTGCTATTTCCCCCATGTGGGACTGATGATTACTTACTTGAAGGAATTAAACTGGTAATGCAGACTTCCCCAGTTGAACTATCTACACTATACTATTTATACTGCGTGATGAATGTAAAATGTGCTACTCCCAATACCATCCCCAGCATTATTTTGCTGTAGTTGCTTTATGTGACTTTCTTTGGGCAGGACCCAGCTCTGAGGGTGTGCACGTACTCAGCGAGCAGCACTGACAGCGAGCCAGAGCCAGAGCCTGAGTGTGAAACCTGCTATTTCACAGCTGCAGAGGAGACTCTCGTGGAGCTGACAAAGAACAGACAAGGTAATTGGAAATTTGTACATGAAGATGTATGTCCCTCATCCCCACACTGACTCAGCAGCAGATGGTGTCCTTCATTGAACTTTCTGTCTTGATTTCACTTTCTAACCCCAAATCTTTCTTCAGTCTAATTTTACATTAACTTTTTATTACCTTTTTCTTTTTATTATGTGTATATGCTTTTTCCCCTCTTCCACACAGTGCTTGCTAGTAGGGGCTTAACTTGTAGTTTTTAATGCATTTTTATCTGTGGTGCAAATAATTACATTATTACAAAATTGAAAGGTGACTATAAATATAGGGTTTTTTGGGTTTTTTTTCTTTTTGATTATACAGCCAGTTGAAATAATGCAGTGATCAAGGCCACAATTTCCCAACCTCTGTATCAAGGTGATGTTGGTTATGGTGCCACAGTGAACTCTCTCTCATTTTCCTCTGTGTATATATTGCAGCTTTCAAGTAAGAAAGCTTTTAGTGAGAATTGATAGCAACTTGGAATTTACTGAATTCCAGTAGATAAAAATACATTAAGTGAAGTTCTTGAGATAATAGTTTTCAGTGTGTTTAATAACCTGGAAAATTGCTGGCTTGTCTTGACCACCAGCCTGCTGTGCTTGGAGCCACTTTCCAGTGCAGATGTGTGGCCTGGGGGTGGCCAGGGGAGGGTGGCTCTGTCCTTGTCCTTGCAGCCCATGGATCCCCTGCAGGTGGAAAATTCTGGAGAGTGCAAAGGCCAGTCAGTGCAAGGGCTTGGCAGCACCCTGAGAGCTGATGCCCTGTGCAGCCCCAAGGCTGACCTGGCAGAGATCAGCACCTGCAGCACCCTCACCCTGGTGACAGTGGCATGGAAAACACCACGGGTGGCTGGGTGCTGTGCTCCTCTGTGGCTCTAACATTTGGCATTTCAGAGCTAATCCATTGCTTGTGATTCCATGGGAGGGAGCAGAATAGGAAGCTGGGGCCATTTATTTACATTACTGCTGCAGCTTTGAGGGTTCACTCTGTAGAAAATGTTGCAAGTCATTTTAGTCAGCCCATAAACACGTCTTTTTACAGATTTTTGCTTTTTACAAATTATATTTTAATGCAATAAATGTGATTTTTTAAAGAGGTAAATAAGTTTTTTTCTTTCCCATATTGATCCCAATTTGTAAAAAAAAAAAAAAGGATTTTTATCATGTGTTACCACATTGCTTTAAATGGCAGCAGATTCCAAGTTTAATGATATCTAATCATGACTTCAGCTGACCATTTTACATAGAGATTCATTAATTTTCTGTATATGCCTTGCTTTTGAGCCATAAATAAAAGAGAATAAAATACATAATTGTGATTGAGACAAATAGAAGATTATGACACATTATTGCAAAAGTATTTCTGCTGTGCTCATTCCTCATAGTCAGGGTTTCTGTTCTATGCTTTCTAAATGCAGTTCTCACATGGTATTAACAACCATACTTTATCCCATTCTGTTTTCAAAGGTCTCAGTGTCTTTATGCACACAAGTGATATAACCTCAAAAAATCCACATGAGCCTGGGGCAGGGGCTCCAGCAAACCAATCCACAGAGAATATTTTTATGTGAATAGATAATTACATTTATTAGCTGAATCCCCAAACTCATTGGTTGTACAATCATAATGTTGGAGTGATTTTCATTTTCCATTTATGACCAGGGAACAGAAAGACTGAGTGCCCAATGCAAGGGCTATTAAAAGTCAATGATAAGACCTTTGTTGATTTAATGGGCTTAGCATGAGATTCCCAGTGCATTGCCCAATGTTATGGTGAAGGTCAGTAGAGTAACAGGGAATATGCCAAATGTTCCAGATCCTTCTCTTCCAACCATGAAAGTGATTTAATTTCAGTCTCATAACTTGGGTTCTACCCTGAGCTGGTTCTGTTGGAGGCCCTGCAGGCAGACACTCTCCCAAGGCTTGTAGGTTGAAGTTTGTGTAACAAGAAGTGTGAGCAAAGGAGCTTGATGTTCACATAAACACGTGTCTCCTGTGTGCTTGCATGAAACTGCAGAAAATTCCTTTGGTTTTATTTTGTTCTTCTCAATGAGGTTTCAGCCTTGGACTTGGGAAATTGGGGCTTTGTTCCTAATGTTGTTGTGCTACAGCAGGATCTAAAACAAGCATCACTTCCTTACCTTACTTGTGTATTTTTTATGCCGTTTTATTCATTAACTAAAAATATAGTGAAAAGGAAGGAACTCTCAAATACAGTCAGACTGAAAGATACACTAAAGGAACTGAGCACATCTGCCACATAAGTCTATTAAAAAAGAACAAAACCTTACTGCAAATAATTAAGTGGGAAGATCCCCTTAATTAACCATCTTGTCTATAATTTGAAAAGAAAGGAAATTAATTCAGTCTCATACCATCTCATCCATCTCAAACATTAAGTATGACCAGTCCCCTGTATAGACATTGGAGAATTAGAGACTAGTATTTTTAATGCTTCTATTGCATTGAATTTCAGATACCTTAGAAAACAATTTAAATACACTTAAAAATTGTAGAATTACATTAGATTGCCATAATGATATTATTTGTTACATCTCTTGCAGCTGTGCAGGAAAAGAAAAGTCAGAGAAGGTCATTTTTGGGGACCCCAATGTCGATTTTGGATTTATACCAACACAGTCTCTATGGCCATTTTGGAGAGGATGGACCTGAACAATTAACACATTACAGTTTAATTGAGCAGCTGAGTGGAGCTTCCAGTAAAGACAGCAAGAGCAAGGAGAACCCAACTGTGAGTTACTGTAATTTTTATATTACTTCTCATTTTGTTCATTATTATCTTCACTTGCCTTTTGGTTTTTTTCCTCAGTGTGTTGATTGATTACTGAAACCAGGCAGACTTGAAAAAAACAACATGACCTGCAGAAGAGTAAAGATCTGAATATTTTTAGAACAGAATGTTTGAATGCTCACCTGTCATAGAATTAGACTTCCAAAATTGACAAGTAGAGACAGGCTAGCACTTGCACTCCACCATTAGTGAGGAGTTGAAATTTAAAGCTAGCAAGTAAACACAGAATTTATCTTTTAAGGCCGCTACTTCCCATACAATTAGATAGTTTATATAGAACAATTTGTACTAAATGACCTAACCCTAATGAGTATTGCTGAAAATTCAAATGAAATTATGCTGTGGAAATCACCTGTCTTCTGGTCTCTTGAAATCCTGGTGTTGTCTCTGGAATTACAGATTTGATGGTTTTAAACATTATTTGGATGAAGATCAGTCCTGATCTGATGGGTTGACCTTGATGCTAAACTGAAACAAATTTGTTTTCTCCTCTTAGTTCATGTAAAGCCACTTCCTTTTCTGTGTCTAAAGGTATTGAACCTGACATCACACAGTCTCAGCAACCCTGAAGAAGAACTTTTCAACCTGTTGCTTTCCTCCTCTGTTCTCATGCCTTCTCCTCTCATCATCTCACTCCTTTCCCTCTCTCCTTTGGTCTAGCAAGCCAATTTGTTTGAAAGTAGAGACAGCCAGTCACGATCCAGTGTAATCATTTTGCCTCTGTGTTCAGTCTGTTTCCCCAGCTCTTTTTAGACACAAGCTGTGTTTTGTTCCTGTGTGTAGCACTCAGCACATTTTGGGAGAGTTACACTATAAACAAAGGTGGTAGCAGAAAATAAGGAATGAGCTGCTGCTTTGTAATTTACTGGTGTAGTGCAGAAATGAAAAAGAATTTTTATCTCTTCCCAGTCCCCAGTTTTCAGTTTCAGGAAATGACTGTGCCTTGCAGCTTCAGAGGTGACTAACTCTAAAAGTTAGAGTCTTAGAGCTTTCAGGAATTGGGCCAAATATGCAGAAGGAATATGAAGAACAAAATGGCAGTGGCCCTGTTTATTCCAACTCTGCTGGCATCAAAGTCCTGCTTAACTGAATGTTAAATTGACCACAAACTTCAAAGCAAAACTCCTGAAATGTATGTGCCTGATTTCCCAATCAACTCAATTTCATTAATACCCAGAATATGATTCAATTTTAATTTATGTGGGTCATAATAGAAAGAGCAATTTTAAATAATCTAGCTTCATATTTGGGAAGAAAAAAAAAAAAGGAATAAAGGCAGCAGAAGGGTGTTAAAAAGGATTTAGCAGGAAAATAATTTGAGCATCCACTTAATTCCTCATCTTGAACATCCAGAAATTCATAGCTTAATTATGTGTAGGACAAGAATTATATATGTGTATGTGTATGTATATATATATATATATATGAAAAAAAATACATTAAATTCATTTCTGCCTTCTGAAGGCCAAGGTCTTTTGCTATTAACAGAGCTATTAGATTTGGATCCAGTATAGAAAAGTGACTCAGACTTGCATCTACTTTTGAATAATTTTTTTCATGTATTCCTTGTATATGACATCTCTGCAATGTGCCCAATCAGCCTCAAAACCTAAACAAAGCCCATTGAGCTGGCCTTAGGATCCTGTAAAACTCCATCATTAAACTAAAAGGCATCAGGTGTAGCTCAGCCAGCACTAGAATGTTTCATGCATTATGTTGGAGAGCTCTTGAGTTTATTTTTAAGGATCTGAAATAGCTCTCCAAACAGCATTTCCTCTCCCTGAACAGCAAAAGCTCAATAAAGCACAAGAGATTTGCCTATTAGTATTAAACTTTTCAGAATGACAAATGAGGGGAAGTAACCATGAAAAGCAGGTTGCCCTGAACTCCTTGTTTGAACCAGCACAGCAAATTTTTCTGAGCTGTCGTTTGTCCAATCCAAGAAGATCCACAGTCTGTTTAAATTAGACCTGTGTGATCTGGAGCATTACCCACAAAAAGAGGAGGACTCCAGAGGCAGAGACACTTATGACCAACAAATTAAAGAAAAAAAAATTTAAAAAAATAAAATAAAAGTACATATATAAATTTTGGGGGAAGAATAATGCAGCTTTCATGCTGAACAGTTGGCATTTTGAAAAAGGAAATCGTAGTCTTTGAATTTAAGCCTTTGTATTTAATTCCCGAGTGGCATTTGTCAAGCCTTTATAAAACCAAAACAAAAGATGTGTGTCAAAAAAAGTGTCATGATGGGCAAAATGAGTTTACAGTGCTTGTCTGAAGAGCAAGTGTGCTGAGACAGTCTCTGAGCCCAATTAAATTGGGCTGTAGAGCTCCAGGGTGGTGGTGGTTCAGGCTGGGGGCTCTAATGAGACCGTCAGGAAGCTCTGTTGGCCCAGACTTGTCACTTGATTCATCTCCTTCTCAGCCAACTCATTCACCAGCATCACCTCCAAAGTTTATGCACAGCAAGTTTCATCAGCAAAGAAGTGCTGTACAGGAGCTTCAGAAGAGAAACAACTGATGGGCCATGACTGTGATAAAGGGACACTGCAGGGACTGTTCAAGGAATCAAAAAGGACTTTTAGACATTGAAAGGAAAAATACTTATTTTACAGCCTTAAACTGCATCCTGGTTAAATTTTCTTGGCATTAAGACCAATTTTACCTCACTTTTATTTTGACCTGAAGCACATATTCTGAAATTATGTCATTCTTTGGCAGACGGCAGAATCTTGGACAAGAAAAGCAAATCACAGTTTCAAAGAAAAGAATAAAATGCATTGAATTGTTAGCAGAAAACTTTCACTTAAATTAACAACCATAGTGTATTTTCCTCATGTAGAATTTTCAAAACAAGAAACAGTCATTTTTACATCTATCAAATGACTTATTTTTATTTGAACAGTAACTTCTCTGATCTAATAAAATATGTGCAGCACCTGATCCAAAGTCCACTGCAGCCAGCCCATGGGAGACACCTTGTCAGTGAAACTTCACTGAGCCCTGCATTAAACAGCTGTTCCTGTTCCTTGCAGCAGACACTGGGAGTGCCCTGAGCACTTTGCCAATGTCATGATTGTTATCACATTTATGCCATGAAAAAGTTATTTCACATTTCATCAGTTAATTTACTGTTTAGACTTTAAAAGCTCAAGTGATGTTTTTCTTACAAGAATTCAGAAAATAAATGAATTTCCCTTCCTCAGGCCAATTGTCTATTAACATATTTTATAATCAAACAGAATCCAGAGAAGTGAGTTGGTCAAAGATTTTATTACTTAATCATCCTTATGGTCCCAAAGAATTATGAAAAAATATGGTTACTTCTCTGTCATTAACCAGCCATCACATACTTCTGCTTTGTAATGCAGCCCTTCTTGCTCTCTTTTGTCCCTATTACTCAGTTTGAGTCACCATCAAGGCTTGCTTGTGTTTCAAAGCATGACTTAAACACTTTGAAGAAAAGATCTCCTATGGACGGGGTTGGTACCAACCAGAAGTTTCTAATTCCTCTTGTTTTCCCCCAGTTGTGATGAGATAGGTAAGAAATGTGACATTTCTGGCACAGTTACCTTGCTAATTGCATGGGCTCTTGAACTGGGGGCTCAGTGAACGAAAGAGCCTTCTCTGTGCAGTGTGAAGTCATGGCCACATCCACCGGGGCAGAGTTAGGATGAGTGGAACAGCTGATTCATGAATGAGATCAAATCCCCGTGTCTGGAAATTCAAGTAGACATCAGAGAGTGCTGGCAAATACAGGCCAAGGCAAAATTAGAGATGTTTGCTGCTGTTTAGGCTGCACTTTACAAATAGGACTGACCTGGCGGCATTCCCAGATAAACTCAAGGATTTTACAGCTGAGTAAGCTCATTGGGAGTTAATGCTGTATGATTGACTTGTTGTGCTCACAAGCCTCCTATTAGCAGAGAGAATACCCACAAAAGGCCTAGAAACAAGACTAAGTCTGGTAATTGCACAGCACTTGCCATCCTCAAAGATCTCCGAGCATTAAGCTGATACTAAAGAGGGTGTTCCAGCCTTGCTGAATTACAGCATCACTTAGAGCAGCCCAGACACCTCTGCAGGCTACACTAAACAAGAGTGAGGGGAAAATAAAGAAAGGCCTGAGCTGCTGCTTCTTGTGTCTCATCTCCTACAGAGATCAGTAAGACGTGAGCTAGGGTATGAACTGGCAGCACACTGGGTACTTTGCAGTGTTCACCTCTTCAGGCAGACCTTGGAGAATGTGCCAGAAAAATTTTTGTGCCTGATTTGGGTTCTCTGAGACTCTTTCTGAAGGTGCCTTGCTTTCTTGGAAAGAGAGAAGCTCTTCAGCTCTTAGATTAAGTCTCTTTTAAAAAGGACTCTCTCTGTATAAGTATCTGAAGTAATTCTGAGGAGACCATGTGCACTCTGCTTTCACAGAGAATTAATTTTTTTCACATTATCAGATGTGCTTAGGGAGGGATTCTGCTTATCACATGTGGAAAAGCCTAAGATAATGATTTTGGTCCAATTAGCACTTGACAAGAGCTGTATCCTAAGACTTTAAACTGGAAAGGAGGTATTGCCCTGTGGAACTACTTTCTTCCTTTCACCTGCCCAGCAGATGCCTTATCCTGAATACCAAACTTTCAACCCAAAGTTAAAAATATGAACGTCACCCCAAACTTTCCTCTGTGGGGAACTAATAAAAATCAGCTATTGTAGCCACCATCTGTATTTGGGAGGGTGAAAGCACATCCCAGTGCACACTCTAGTGAGCACTAAATAATTACTTTCCTTCTGTTCCATAATAACATGAGTACGTGCAGCTGGGGCAGCACTGGGTGATATTTTGCTGGGCCAACAGGATCTGTTTTGCTGTCTGTAAATTGGTGACAGCAACACCTATGTCATGTTACAACCAGAAGAAAACAGCAAATGCTCCTGATGACCTCGTTCTTAGCTTGTTTTGTACAATGTGTGTCTTACTGCAAGTATAGAGTTTGAAGCAGCTCTTACAAATAATTATACCAGAAAGTAATGGAAGGTAGAAGAGGTCCCTTGTCAATAAGAGAAGGCATTTAATGGGCTGGATCAAATGCAGAAATTAGGTGATAGTAGGTTTCTGCTTACTAATTGCATAATTTAGTTTACTTCAGAAGCACAGAAACCTCACCTCCTCTTTGGTATTTTTCTTGCCAGGCTTAAGAGAGAGGAAGATGATGGGGTGGGGAGGGAATCAGCTTTATTTGCTATCCTAGCCCTGATGAACCTAGGACACTAAGGAAGAAACTGCCACTGTACAATCTCTAGATGGACAATAAGTCTGCAGTCTCATTCACCCATCTTTGGTGTTTTAAGATCATTGCTTTTCTTTCAAGTAAGGAATGAATACAACAAACCATTGCATATGTTTAGGGAGATGATTTATTGGTGTAAGCATTTGGTGGTGTTGATACTCAGCACCACCCACCTGAGCGTGGCCTTGTGGGGACCTTGTGGGAGCTGCACATTTCCATTTGTCAAAATTGCCCCAATGGGATTTTCCCACTGACAGGCTTGGGGCTGCAAGATTTCCTTTCTGTGTAATCAAAGGGGTTTCATTCTCAGATGAGTGATGCAATACTTGTGCCATCAAAGCAGGGACTGTCTGAGTAATTGCCCAAGTTTATGTAAGACCCATTGTCAGGGGAATTATATAGAAGTATTTGACAACATAAGTGACAAAAACCACAGCAGCATGGTCTGATAAGAAAGCAGATTTGACCATACCACCCATGGGAATAATACAGAATTAAACATTTTTTTTCTAGCCTTAAGTCTGATTCGTTCATGTTAAATTAGAAATAGGCTAAGACATCTGCAGACATTAACAAATCACTCATATCTGCATGTTTTTTCCCCTCCACAGGACAAGTTCACATTCTAAGATCTGCTTCCAAGCCCTATATTCCCAATGAGGTCTTCATTGTTTCTAATACCTTGCCATCAAAGTTGCCCCCAAAAAGTAAAGTGAAGAGACAGCAAAACAAGCAATTTGAAGCCTAGCTAGGCAGTCTTCTGGGACCAGAGCCTCACTTGACACACATCACTCAAGAGAAATGTTGTGTGGTGTGGAAGAACATCCTTACAGCCAGCCTGAGGAACTGGCTTGGCAACAGTAAAAAGCTGCAGTTATAGGAGACTCATTTCTCTCCCTGTGCCTTCTAGGTGAAACTGCTGAGGTTTCTTACACTGCTGAGAGTTTTAGTAAAAAATTATGCAATGGAGAGTGGCTCAGCAAGGAAGTTGATAGCATTCTCCATAACTTTCTTGACTTTTTAAAAGTCTTTGGCAAGACAAAACATCATTTGGAATGCAGTGTCCACCAGAGAAAATAACTTTTTTAATGGTATGCAAGGGACATTTTTAGGGAAAACATAACCCTAAAAAAAAACCTGGAAGCTGTTATCTGCTGAAGCAGTTCTGCTTCTAGCATTAATGGCCTCGGTAGTTTCAGTACTGTGCCACCAAACCCCATTCTGACTAGCCCTCCAGCTGGTATAAAGGCTATTTTATGTTTGGTTAGTGTATTTATGGGGATGGGTAGGTGGCGACATTTTAACTCAAATATCTTTTAGCACATAGTTTTAAGAGTATCTGGGTATCAGTGAGGGACAGAAAGTCTTTGGCATAGTAGAGCAGGCTGTGTGGCATTTCAAACACATGGTGTGCAAGGCTAGCAGGAGAGTGGTTTGGATGTGAGTCTGAGAGAGGACGGGGAGGAAGCAGCAAGCAGGAAAGTCGAGGACTTCAGGCATGGCTGGGCATTGTCAGTGCAGTTCCAGTGCCTCTGGCACAGTGTCACTGAGTGCTAAACACCCCAGTCACTCACAGCAGCCAGTGACCTGTGCCTCTGGCTTGTCAAGGGCCAGATGCAGATTTCTGGCCTTGTCTGGTTTAAAGCAACACAGCAAGATGTCCTGTGGCCACAGCTGGAGTGTTGTGCTCACTGAACCCCTTCGACACTGTAAGGAGGGGAGAACTTTGCCCTTTCTGAGTGGAAAAACTTGATCACTGGAGCAGAAACCCCATATCCCACCATCTCAGCAAGGAATTTTAAATTAGAGAGAGAAGCTTGTCTTTTAAGCACGTGGGAGCTACATAACCACATTACACACTGGCCCAGATGTCGCAAAAAGCCCTGCAGTTTATTTGCCAGAGTCCTGAGGCTCAGCCCAAAAGTGTTCGTGTGTGAGTGCCCAGAGCAGCACAGAGCTGGGCAGAGCTGGGCAGAGCAGCACAGAGCTGGGCAGAGCTGGGCAGAGCAGCACAGAGCTGGGCAGAGCAGCACAGAGCTGGGCAGAGCTGGGCAGAGCAGCACAGAGCTGGGCAGAGCAGCACAGAGCAGCCCAGAGCTGGGCAGAGCAGCACAGAGCTGGGCAGAGCAGCACAGAGCTGGGCAGAGCTGGGCAGAGCAGCACAGAGCTGGGCAGAGCAGCACAGAGCTCATTTGCAGGGAGCCTGCCCTGGCACAGCACTGGCACAGCTCTGCTGGCCCGGGTACCCCAGGTCATTTCTCAGCAGGGCTGAGGAGCTGCAATAAGCAGGCTGTGGGTGAGACCCCAGGCATTCAGTCCCTGCCCACCCCCCTGGCTCAGTGCAGACACATCCCCAGCACTCCAATGTCCACTTGCCTTTATAACTGGAGATTACATCCGGATTTAATAGGCACAGAGGCTCTTAGGTGTAAGTAGGAAGATCCTTTAGTCTAATAAGAACCAGAAGTACATACGGAATGAAAGTATCATTTGCTAGTGATTTCCCCAAGTGGAAAATGTTCTGGGCTGTTTTTCAGAGGTCTGACAGATGGAGCTGATGTGATTTGCAGCATGGCCCAAAGTGCACTCATATTTCTGCCATTTGTAACCAGGCTCTCTCTCTTTGCTCCCCCATCTTTGGAAATACAGCTGCAGGTTTCATTCCTCTCGCTGTCAAATTGGAATATTATAATAATACTGTGGGCCAAAATGGAATTCAGGGCACATTAACAGCAACAAATGATAAATATTAGTAAGCATGTGAGATAGTGTAATTGTTGTGATGGTAGAAATTATATTAGTAATAAAAGAAAGAGCAAAAAAATAGATTGGATCCAATAAACACTGGATTGACTCAATCAAGATAAGAGCAGTAGGGCACAGAGGTGTATTCAGTGAGCTGTTTGTTTTCTGAAGCTGGAAAATATTTTGACTCCAAGAGGACCATGTGATTAGCAGAGTTAAATGAGATGAGTAACACTGTAATATTTTTGTGAATTGTTTTTCCAGCTGAAACTTGTCTTCCCCATCTATAACAACAATATGTTTTGCATAAAGCACTCAAACATCAAGCAGAGAAGGGTGGGAAATGGCTGATCTTTTAGTGTGAGAGTTCTGCACCAAGGAGAGTACATGAGGAGTAAGTTACACCGCTGATAGTAGCAGGAATTGTGGCAATATACTGAGAATATGTTGGCAAATTACTTCTGTTTGTAAGAGGACTCTTTTTCTTTCCATATGCACATGACAGTAATTTCCTAATCAACATGGTCTTTGAAAAGAAGGCAACTTCTATGTCAAATATTGACAAAAAACATATTGAAATAATTTGTTGGTATAGTTTGTTCCTCTGGCTGTTTTCCTTTCCCAAAAGTGATTTGCCTTTTATTGAAATGAGAAGTTACATTACATTTTGTGCCGCATGACACACATGATTCTCTAAAGCTCTAAGAAAAATATCGGTAAATATTTTTTGCAAATTCAAATATTCTACTTTATAGCAGGTCCCAAGGTGCAATATTTCATCTCTTACTATACTTTAGGCCCCAATACATGAATTTCATGCTTTTGCAGCATTCATAATAATTTAATGAAAAGTAATGTTTGTATTTGATAGGAAAAACAAACATGGTATTTAACAGATCTGGTAGCAATAAGTGACACCGGGAACTTTGGGAAGTTCTCAAGATGTAGTTACATAATTTAAATGTCTAATTATCTTTCACAAAAGCTAAGAGTGATACAAGTTTTCATAGCACATGTCAGAGTCCTCCCAGCCTGAGCTGCTCATCAATCCATCAGTGACTGAGACACAACCTGATGGCTCTGCTCCCATTAGTGCCACCTTCTCTCATTTTCTCCATCCTTTGCCTCCTGATTAATAGAGGTCACTAAAAGTTTTACATACTGTAAAAAATGGTAGCCTGAAGAACTTCCCTTAGCTACTCTAGTGTTATTCTCAGCAAATTAAACCCCGAGTGATTATTATCTGAAAAATTGCCAGTCAAACACTTTAAAGTGGTTTTTCTGACATCCTATTACATGTGCACGTATCCTGTGGGTTACTGAATGCTCTGTAAAGCAAACTGTGAAACAAGGCCTCAGATGAGTTTGGGAGGATAAAGAGTAAAGCAGAAGTGGGTGGAAAAGAAGAAATTAAATATGAATAGGGTTTGTTGCTGTGGATTATAAAATTAAAATGTTAACTATGCAGTAATAGTCTCTATTTCTTCTAACAAAAAAAAATGTTACCAGATTGGGAAACTTGTTGGTAACACATATAATAAGACAAAAAGCAGATTTGAAATGTAAAAGATTTTCAGACAATGCCTGAAACTGAGGAGCAGAAGTAGCAAAGCAGATAGTACATGCTTCCTGATTGCTCTTGTAAGAATTTTTCTCTGCATAGACTAAGGGGAGACTTGTTTATGGCCTCTAATCAGTAAAAATAAAAGTCAGTGTTTTTTCAAGTTTCTTTTCTTAATGTCTGTGCCTGAATGGATATTTAGACACTTCAGCTGCCCAGTTTTCAAAGATGCTACAAATATGTAGCTTTTGCTGATGTTTCTCACCAATTCATGTTATTTGGATCCTGTGAAAATCATGGAGTTTATGTAGGTGCTTGAAAATTGGTTTAGATATTTTCCCTCTAACTGGCAGAATCTTGGTCTGCAGCATCCTGTTTCTGTGCATTGGCTCTGTGGGCAATGACATGGAACATCAGCAGACATTTCCCTCAAGTTAACAGGAAGGCCAAATACTGTGCATTTCTAATCTGGTCCAACTGTGTTCCCATTGAGATCATATCATAATGAAATTCTTCCTATTTTTAAATCCATTTCTTTATTGCATTTTCCATAACATCAGTGTATGAGCAACTGGAAAAAGCTAAAACTTTCATTTGAATAATTTTGCAGAATATTTTTACTATCACTATTATAGGAACATCATCCTATCTTTTAATCTTTCCTGGAACCACTATGGCAAGCGAGGGTACAGAGAGCTCAGCATTTCTAATACAACATTGCTACAAATAAAGTCCATTGTGAAAACATGGAAGCTGTGTTTTGCCATCTTTAGTGGCACGGTGTTGAAAGCAGAGGCAGCAGAGCAAGTTAAGGACAGCAGCCACCATTTAGAAGCTGTGTCATGTGAGGGCTGGAGCCTTCCTGGCTGACTGCTGAAGACTGAATTGTCCTGGAGATTCTGTTTGTTTGTGGCAGTTTCATCACTTGTGGAGGTGATCCGAGAAGATGGAGTATCTGGCTGGGCAGGAAATTTAGGTATGAAGACATATATCTTCATGTCTTGTTCTGCAAGGCAAATCCTGCTGGATTTCCCCCTCCCATTCCATAAAAGCTGCCTGGCTGCCCAATTAGTGTGCTTGGGAAGCGGAAAGGGGGCTAAGGCTGATGTCACCCACAGGCGTCACACGCTCTGCATTTAGCTCAGCGCTGTCCTTCTGTTCCTGTGAAAGTGTTGGGGAGCCCACTCTCTCTCCTCCACAGCCAAAATCTTCATACAAAGCAGCAAATGCTCCGGACTTGGGATTTCAGCTATCTCGTGCCGTTCCTGGAAGAGATATCTGTGGGAAGTAGAACTTTTGCCTCCATATCCTGTTTCTTCAGTAGGCATGGAGTCTGGATGTCACAGGATAGAAAAATCCAGATTTGTGAATGCAGCATGATGTGGATAATTACCATTCATGTTTCAGGGAGAAAGCACTCAGTGTCCATGGGCCCTAGGACACAGGGCATGAAGACAAACATCTCCATAGGTTCCATGGGCTCTGGACAGCACAAAACCCTGGGAAATGCAATCATCAATGACTCCAGATCACAGCCTGCCTTGCTGCTGCTGGTGGCATTAGCATTTGCTAACCTGTGCTAAGCCAATTTTGTGAGACAGTTGGGAGTTTAACAAACGTATTTCAAATTGTATTTTGGAGAAATCTCAAGCATGGGGGGAACTGGTCATGTTCTGTTCATTGCAGCAGATGGCATCCCATTTGGTGTTTGTTAGCTTTGTTTGCAGCTCAATATTTTGTTTCTAGGGGAACTCAGTAAGTTAAATAATTTATCTCGCTAATGCATCGAGAGTCTGATCCAAACTCTACTAAAGTCAGTGCAAAACATTTGATTAACTACCACGTTCAGTGGATTAAATGCCAGGTCCTGTATGTTGAAGTGTATTTCAGATGCTCCCTAGTGAGAACAATAGGCCTCTGTCTTTCCATGGAGAAATTTTTGCCTATAAATAAAAAAAATTATTCAAATACTGACAAAAAGCTTAGCAGACAAGAGTGCAGGACTGTGGAGATAGGGATGATGTTCTGGTTGAATGTCCAAATTGCTAAACCTCTCTTGCTATTAAATTTCTCATTTTTAAAATAAATAATATAAATAATAGCTTCCAGCTGCATTTGGAATTTAATCTAGTACTGTTAGTTGGCTGCTTAGAGAGTTTTGAAGGCCCCATAGCAGCACTAAGCAAATAATCATTATCACTTAATATTCTCATCAAGCATTCTTGCTCAAGATGGGATCTTGCCTTACAAGGGCTACCCATAAACACACCACTCCTCTGATGAGGAATTTTTAGAATGTCAGAAGCAAATTCACACCCTGATCCTGCAAAGAGTTTTGCATGGGTAGAACTCTAACCACCTTCAGCAGTCCTGCTGTCCATACAGGGCTCCTAACCATGTCTGTGTGTAGAGGAAATTTTTATTCCATTGTTACGAGTATTTGAATCCTGAATAATCTAAGACATTGAAGAAATCAACATTTTAAAGGTTTTTTTGGTTTTTTTTTTTTTTTTTTTTTTTTTTTTTTTTTTTTTTTTTTTTTTTTTTTTAAAAAAAATTTAAATTCTCTTTTTTTTTTTTTTGGTATTCCAATAAATATTAAATGCCTACTCATTTTCAGCAACATTTTTTCAAAATATTAATTTACTAGTAGGGCCTGGCAACTGCTTTATTCTGTATTTTCATCCAGATTTTCTGTTTGTGTCATCTTTGGGCATTCAAAAAGTGTGTGTGTATCAGTTGTACAGTGTGTATCCATGAATTCCAGTTGTATTTTAGTCCTCCTAGTGGCCTATTATATTAACAATATTACAGTCTGTGGTTTAGGCATAGGAACATATTTTATATCAGCAGTATCTCACTGCAGTTTGCAGCTTTGATACTGCAGTAACACTTCTGCATTCCTAAGGTCAATAAATCTCCTAAAGAATTTGTCCAGCAGATCCAGTCATGGGGCAGCTGTCACTTCACACATTTCCCTTCTTATACACAAATAGTAGCAAAATCAATGCCAAAAAACACTGCATTATTCTGTCCCTGCAAGAAGCCCACTGTGGGAGCAGGAGCCCATGCTGGTCCTTCACACCAAATTCCTTCTTCCATCATTCCCAACAAAGGTTTTCTCACAGCCAGACAGGGGGGTCAGACCCCACAGAACCAGGGTTCCCAATATATCTTTCCACTGGGCCTTCTTTCTCTGAAAAAGCCTCGAAAGCCTTGCCAAAATAACACCTCACAACCTAGGAAGGGCCTTCTGCAGCCCAGGTGGGCTCAGCACAAACAGTTGCCAGCCTTTCTTTCAGGTCCTGTTAGATGCTTAACCTGAACTCTGCTGGGATGCAGGGAAGCTGAAGGTGGAAAGGCAAAGGTCTGTCCAGCACTTGTCCTTGAGTTTTCTGTTTTGAGGCTGTGCCCCTCCCAGAGAGCTTGCAGGCACTAATGCCTCCTGCCAGCTCCCAGTGGGAGACATTCTGCATGCCTGGCTGAGCCATGAAGTAGGATAGAGCTTCTCATGGCCAGAAACAGATGTACTCGTTTCTAAAAGATGGAGTAAACACATTTAAATCCATAAATTAACTAAAATTCCCCTTGGATCACAGCCAGATGATATGCATGTAAATCAAAATGGATATCACTGCTTTAATTCAGTGAGGAGGCAAGTTCAGCATTTACAAATCTCCTGGCTGCAGGAGCTTCCATCTGCATCTCCAGCAGTGGTCATCTTGGTGCCCAGCATTGCTCTGCTTAATTCTAAATCCTTATTTTTAGTAATTCTAATTCTTAATTCTCTTAATAATAGAGAAACAATGTTTCTTTTTGAGCATCCTTTGGAGTTTAAAAAATGACTGTCACCTGCCATCAGCATTAAGGACATGAATTGCCTATTCCTCGCACATACACACATACAGGGACTTTGTAAACAAAAAGTAGGTGTTTTATGAGTGTGAATGGCAGGCCCCAGGGTCAGGAGTAGCCAAAGAAAACTGCAGGGAAGGGAACAAAGATCCCAGATCCCACTGGGCACTTACCTGTGGCCATGAGCATTGCTGACATCCCTTCCTCCTCAGCACCTCCAGCCAACAGGCCTGGGTTAGGAAACCTCTCCTCCAGCACATCTGAAACTCAGCCATGAATTTCTTAGCTTCTAAATTGTGTTTTTTACTTGATTATCTTCCAAAAGGTTTTCTAAATTTTTGATTAATTTTGTGTTGGCTATTTAATACAGTGTTTGGTTAACTAATTCATGTAGTTGTTTATAATTATTGCCTTGCTATAAAATCATCTTAATAGAAGGTTGGGGGTTTTTTGTTTTCTTTCCAGTAGAATAACAAGTTATTTTATTATTCAAACAAGGCTTACTTCCTGCTGTTTTCAATAAGATTTTTAATAAATATGTAAATTTAAAAATTAATTTACTGCATACGTTTGGCAGCATGATTCTTGAACTGACAAAAGTTTGATGGATTGTAAAATTATCCCCCATAAAAATCATCAGTCACAGTAAACAGAATTTATCAGCCTCTGGTAATTCTACAGCTTTTTCTTCATCTTATCTCCTGTTAGGAACTCACTTAAAATTGATTATAATATAGTATGTTTCTAGAAACGTAATTCATTCATATATTAATTAGATTTTAGGTTAATATCCCATCATGGAATAGGACATGAGCCAAGAGTGTTTTCCAGTTGTTACAGAGCTGCAGCAGAGAAACCTTGATTACTGTTCCCATGTGGTTTAACCGCCTGGACTAATCACTAATCAAATTCAAACAACATAAAATGGAACATCCTTCATAGCATTTATTTTCTAGCTGACTTATACTATAGGCTTTTTATTGATACAATTTGCTGTACTGAAATGAACTAAAAATTGCAAGAGAGGATTTATCCTTCTACTTTAATTTGGTTCTGCAGCCTGTGCCTGAAACTCTCTCTTGGATTTTTGTGCGTGTTGTGCTGCTGTCTGTCCCTGAAATACTCTGCCCTACAGCAGAGATAAATTGTTTGCATAAATTTAGGAAGTCCATGTAAATAACTGTACTCTGTTATGTAGGAATTGATAGCAGATGAACTTAAAACATAGGTTTCCATCTGCAGTTCATGCTTTGCTTGAATCAGTGCTGGGAAGCGTGCAGCTCAGAACGTCAGCTGGAGAGGTGGCAAGTGCAGTCACGTAACCAACATCATTATTTGCATCTACCCTGTCCCAGTTCTCTCTGATTGCAAAGGAACTTCTCTAGTCTCACTGCACAGAGTCAGAAAACAGTGTGCAGGTAGTTCAGGCTGCTACAGATTTACTGGGAAGGCAGCCTGGGCTTTACCCTCTTCCCCTGCTCCTGCAGGAGCACTCAGCAGTGCAGGACTGCCCAGCCCCAGCCCCCAACCCTCACTTAGGGAGGGTGCAGAGGAGGGACATCTAGCAGGTTTCATTAGTGCTTTTCAGAGGCCAGGTGTCACAGAAAGGGAAAGAAAGGCCAGTGGGGTTTGCTTAGAATCATTAAAGGTAAGAAATCTCTGATATGTAGAGCTGATTAAAATCTGTAGTGGAAAGGGAAATGAGAGCTTCAGGCTTCTAAAGTAAACTACGTTGTTTGACTGGGGTTTAAGCAAGCTAATTCAGAAATTTCTATGTGATTCTGTCATCCTGCTGGTTTCCTCTTGATCCTGCCACATAATCTTGCTTCTTCAGTGATTGGATTCAATGTCCTTAAAGGTCTTTTCCAACCTAAACAGTTTGGTTATTCTATGATTCTCTACTACCACTTTTGTATTTTACCCACAGGTCAGCAGGATGGTCACAGGCTATGAATCTAGTCCAGTACACAAAAGACAGGATTAATAGTGAGGAAAATCATTACCCACTTCCAATTACCTTTTGCAGTTCAGTCTTGGAGTGCAATTCCATTTTTCCAATTCCAGTATTCCAGGTGACTGATGTACAGACGTTGCAGGCCAGGAACTGAGGCATCACTAGAGAGAGAGGGGAGAAGTGTCTTTGTAACTACCAAAATGAATTATTTTGTGTCTTATTCAAAAAAATCCTAAGGTGGAAGATGCAGACAGGTAAGAATACAGCTAATACTCAGGAACAGTAATCTGAGGATAGTTGGGCCATACAGAAAAAAATTACACTGATTACTGAAAATGTCCATGAGATTATATGTTATATGAGTACAATCCTGCATTTACCATGTTTGAGAGTATATTTTTGCATTAGTCAAATAGGAGATAGATTCTACCTTTTTAAGAACTGCATTTGGTACTGGATTTAAAAAAAAAAACTTTGAGCTGTACTTAATTCCTCTCCTGGATTCAGTTCAGTTTAAGTATCCTAATTTAAAAAAAATCTCCCAACCTCTAGTCTAGGATAAAATTGTAGTCCCTTTTTTGTGTAAAGCCCCTTCTTTATTGAAACAATCAGCCATACTTTTATCAAGGTAAGGATAACTACTTTCATTCATTAGGACAAACACAAACCTCTATATATTTAAAGTCTGTGAGGTGAAGTACAGTCTGATGAAGACTGAAACAGTGAAGTTATTTAGGACTGCATAGTTCCAGTACCATTTGGTTATCACTGGCAACATAACCCTTCATATAATTCTGTCAAGGAAGAGTATTGACCTTTAAATGGTTAAGTCAAGTTCAAGAACTTTGTCACCAATCTCACCTTTCAGTATGACTTTTTTTCACTGCCATTTTTTTCAATCACTAGAAAATCAGAAAAATTTTGCTATTTAACTCCCTGTACAAGTAAAGCTAGAAGGATCTCTGAGAAGTTAAGGGAATCCTATACATCTCTTGTTCATTTTCAGTCCATCAGGTTCTAAAAACCAAGTAACAGCTTCCTGTCTCACCATGGATATTTCTTCCTTAATGTCTTGTGGTGAGCTTCTGATTGCACTAAGCATTGCTTTTAGTGGGTAGATTCCCTCTGTGAAAAGCAAAATTGGTGATTCTGCCAATGTGAACAGAGTGAGGCTGTGCTTTGCCTTCTGGAGAAACTACTGCTGTTTAATTGCTTTTCTTTTTAATATATCCCCTCAACACACTTGGCTGAGCACCAGCACTGTTATCATTTTCCAAGGTATTGCCACTTAAATTGTATTTTCTTATTCCTTTTTAAATAAACTTTGTCCATGCAGAGTTGAAGCAGCCAGTGGCCATTCTGAGGCACTGTGAGAAAACAACCACATTTGTGCCATTCAGTTCATACTTGAACAGAAGGCAAAAAGCCTGGGAACTCAGACCTCAACATCCAATTTATTAAATTATGCAGGAGTTCAGAGAGGGTTGGTATAAACCTGATCAGGTCAAACAGTCTTGTCATGTCAAGGAAATATTCATGTATGAGGATGGAAATCTTGGCATTAGGATGCTGAATGTACTGAGTCACCTCGTCATTTTATGAAAATTATGCTTTTGAAAGCATAAGGCCCAATTCACTGAACTATCTTTTATCTCCTAAACCACACAAGAATTCAAGCTATACACAACAGAAGTCTCAGCTCCCCAGCCACCTGTCCATTAGGCAATAGCTGTTTTGTCCAGATCTGCAGGTATGAATTGTACACAGTTTGTGCTAATCAGCTTTTTTCTCTAAGGTAATTCACTTACAGTTCAGGATCATGAGAAATGCTTGCCTTGTGATACTAAAATATATTTGTAGATTTTTATGCTCTGAAATACAGTAGGTAAACTTTGATTACGTTGTCATTGTTACATTACCCATAATGCCATCAGGGGATAATAACATACCTATGTATATCTGGCTTTCCTATCAATTGCTAAACAGACTAATTAACTTAAAAATGCTTCCTAGCAATGCATTTTTTCCCCACAAAAAAGCTGGCACTTACTGTTTATCATGGAAATCTGATGGTGTGTCTCTGAGAATGTCATTATCTGCTACAGCAAAATAATTTTGGGATTTCTGCTCAAGTAGAAAAAAGAAAAATGATTCATTATTTCAGAAATTATTTTACTGTCAGTCCAGGAAATAGATGAAAGCTTCTGACAGTGTACAATGAAGAGCAAGGCTTATCTTATTATTTAAAGTTATGCTTTAAAGAGAAGGAAGTTCAAACATCCCATTTTTAGCTGAGCTGTAATGCAGCAGAGGTCACGCAGTTACAGCTCTCACTTTTGTAGTTTCCTGGACATGGCTGTACAGCTATTTTCACTGCAGAGTGTTACTTGTTCACCTGATATCAAATGAGATTTGGAGATGGTTCACTTTGCACAGAGAGCCTGCATGGCAGCCTGTCCTGGCAGCTCAAAGCCAGCCCTTCTCATGTGACACCTTCTACTGCAAACGGTGGTGTGACACCAGGGAATTCAGTGGGGATTTACACCAGCACACCTCTGGTCAGAAAACTGCCCTGTATCTCCTTGCACCTGCTCTGCAAGAAGCTGTGAATGTATTAAAATGGTCCCACTAAAGAGGTTATGTATGAGCAGCCCATGTAGTGCTGCAACTTCGACCCATTGTGTTGTAAATACAAAGCAGTTACAGGAGTTAGAGGATATCTAAATTGGTAGAACTCTGAATTTAAAATAAGAAATAGTGGCTCCTGGGATCAGGTTTACCCTGAGCATATGCAGACAAAGTAACAAGCACTTTTTAAAAAGTAAGAATCTAGAAAATTGTTTTCCCTCAAAATAAAGTTATGAGCAATAACTTAAAAAAAACAAAAGGGAACATACTTTGTATCTTCTATTAGAGATCAGATCTGAAATGAAAGACCTTGGGTTATACAATTAAGTATTGATTTTGTTGATCTATATTTAATTCTCCTAGCAATTTTGTTGTTTTTACCCAGTAGTGTTTTGCAGTTATACTTCACTTGAAGCAATGCCCTTCTTGCTTTTGTGTTAATCTAAAAACGAAATTGCCCAATGCATGAGAGACATAAATAAAGTTCATTTTATTCCTTTTTGTAACTGATTCTGAGCCCTTTAAAATGCTGGTTAACTAAACTTAGACAGCTGGAAAATACATTTATCCTGCAAATGGTTCATTGCTATTTCTGGGCTCTGGCAGGACTTACAAGCATAGCCTGACCTCCAGACAATCAGAGCTTCTGTGTGTGACCACATTCAAGAAATGGCCTTGGTGCTGCTTTCCTTCCTGCACACGAGTGTGGGGCCCTTTGTGCCTGTGCACCAGCCCATCCTTCCCTGCTCCTCCTTCCCACTCCACCTGAGGAATCCTTGTGCCATTCACAAGGGCTGCAGATCTTCCTAATCTTTGATCACACAGCTCTGAGAAGGCATTCTATCCACATGTAACCTCTCATTTTTACAGTTTGCAGAAAACCTAATTTGATGTATTAATGTAGAACTAACACCTATTTATAATGTATCAGTGTAACTGCAGGCTAGTTTTGTTTTCCTAATTTGCTGTGCTTGAAGTGACATGCCAGATTTTATTACATCACTAATAGATTTTAGTTATTCCCTTTAGGATGTTGCCAGCAAGGAAACATTATTCTGATTCATGACTCATGGGTTTATTCCAAAGTGATGTGGCTTGTGATGAATGTCTGTGTATGTCAGGAAGAGTTTCACCTCTTCTGACAACTGTTCACTGTTCTCAGGTGGTACCAGGCACCCCATAATGGGCAGCAAAGAAACTCCAGCCATGGGAAGCTCTCCACCTACACAGTGGAACAAAAAGTGCTCCCCATACCCTAGGGCCATAACAGTACAGATTTTCCACACAAAAATACACTTAGGATAAGTAAAACAAGCTAACCATTCATCTGCTTTAGGGTGATGGGCCAGAGCTGTTACAGAGGCACTCTGGAAACTACAGTTCTTGTCTGTACTGAGCCTTTTTTTCTTTTTTCTATTATCTTTCTCTTGTAGACCAAAATCTCTGACTACATGTTTTTGTCTTTTCCCTTAATTAATACTTAGAAGAACACACAGAGCCCACACGAAATGCAGCACTCACCTTACTCACAGAACAGATCAGGACAGTGAACACTTTCAGGCTGAAATGGTTTAAAGCATTAGTGCTGAGAAGGATCCAGTGTGAGAGCAAGCGCGTGCTGTTGGTCCCATCTGAGCCCTTGTAGCAGCACTGAGCAAAATCACGGAGACTTTCTCTTTGCTGGGGTGATAAAATCACCTGCTCATTACACAGAAAGCCCCTCCTGATGGAGGAGAGATTTGACTGGAAGCCATGACTTAGAGGTTAGGGGCTCTCCACTTCTTACCAAATCCCACCCTGTTCTCGTGGATGTAGAACACGCCCGCCCAATGCTCCACTCTGCAGAAGCAGCTGCTGAGTCACATCAGTGTGACTCTCAAATGCATTCATGAACTAATTACTTTAAAATACACAATGCAAACGCCTTTGAGCTAACCCTTGTTCATTGTTACAGCTGTGACTCTGCTGCAGTCAATAGCAAATCTACATAAAAACCCCCAAAGATACTACGTAACCACATACACAATTTATCAATCAAATTCTAACTATAGTTGTTTTCCTTTTGCCTTTTGATTCATCTAGTAGCTTTTGTGACTGCCATGAATAATAAGAAAGTTATTTAAGGATGAAACTAAATAAACACTCTTTGGTAATTTTTTACAAATTGTATCTGTAGTAACTAGAGAAAAAATTCCTAACTTGTGTTAACATTTGTTCTGACACACACCAAGGTTAAAGAAATGACCAGTGACTTTTCAGCTCTAGGAATGTACATAATTGTGTTATTGTGGGAGAAAATGATTTGTTGATTGTGCAGATTCATACGTGAAAATCTCTGCTTAAAGTTTAATTTTTGCTCATGCATTGTCTTCTATGTGTTAAAGAAAGGAAGTTTCAGGGTTTTTTTACAAAAGGATGGAACTGGGCACTAGGACACCTAAAAAGGACAACTGTATGTCCAAAAAATACCCATAACTTATTTCTGAGTTGTTTCTTGTTTTGGTAATAAATTTTGCTACCTCTGTAGGAATTAGTTTTCCCTTTAAGCCTTGATGCATCAGATATACTGTTCACTACTCAGCATCTTTTGCCAACAGGTTTCTCTGATGGGCTTCAGTTCACTTCAATTTCACTTGATTCAATGTTTTTGCTTAAAATTTGTAGAGTACTTTTATTCCCTGCAGTTTCTCTAATGTACTCTATAAACTAAATGAGAACCTAGGGTGTGATTAAAGTAGGATTATAGCCTAGGTTGTGCTTGAAGTGTATAAAAAATCATTGATACTGGATATATGCAGAATACACCAATTCAGTATTCAGTCCAGTATTCTGTCCTGTGGTGTAAATCCATTCTTCAGCAGGATAGCCAAAATCCTCCTCTGATTCTGATGCTTCACCCAGACTGCTCTGTTCTGCAAATTCTCCAGGTGTCTCTGCTCCTTCTGCCCAGGAGTTGAAATTGGCTCCATTTGAATCAAGAAGAGTTTTATCACAGGCCTTACTAACTCCAGTATTGAGTCCTGCAGTCCCAAGTCTGTGCTAAGTAGTCACATTCAATTTATCTAAAGAAAAATTATCTAAATTTATCTAAAGAAAAATTCAATTTATCACAGAAAAGCTGTGAACTGAGAAAATTACAGACAAAGAAACATCATTTAGTCTGTCATATAGTAAAGTGTTGTAGGTTTAGCACTCTGAAAAGCAAACAGTGCTAACATGTGTTATTGATGCCATGGCTGAGAATTTTCTCATCTGGCCTACAGAGAAGTGAAAAAACTTTTTCAGTATTTCAAATGAGGGCAAAGGGAAGAACATTTTAAGGTTAAATAGAGAAAATTTCTGTTGTAGGGTCCTAAGTGAGTGTTCATTACCATTACCAAGGGTTATATTCCTCTATCTCAGAAAACATTTTAATTACAGATATTGAAGACCTTAGTTTTAACTGTCATCTAAAATTAGAATCCAACACAACATTCCCTAAAACCTTTTAGACTCAAGATTAATTAGTGCACTAAACAGAAAATGTTCATTTGCTAAGACTTTAGGATCTCCTGCTGCTTTGCTTGAGTTTGTTTGAAACATTCTCCAAAAATAGTAATCTAATCCATGCATTGTCAGTTTATGAAATGTGACAAGATCAGAGCATAAACAGTCATTGGGCTGGCATTTCAAATTTTATCTAACTAGCCATCAAAAAAAGCAATAAAACTATGTAACAATTTGTCTTCCTCTTGCCAAAGATTTCCAAGGAGAAGCAGCACAGCATGCACAAAATTTGACTGACTTGAAGCTTGAGCTCTTCAGAAAATTCTAAGGACCCTTTACAAGTGCATGTGTGCCCACAGCATTCACACATCTGCCCAAGCTGTAACTTCAGTGTGCTTAAAATGCCATCTCCTTTTCTAGCTAAACAAAAATATTGATGCCTTGGATTTACAGTAATTTACTGATTCTGTCTTTGCCATCTGATGGCAGTACCAAAAATGAGGAATGGCTTAGCACTCCAATGACATATCTCAGAATGCTTGAATCTTATCTGTCCAGGAGGTTATTGAATGTTGATTGTAAAATGTGGAATGCTATCCTGTATTTCTCTGGTAATATGATCTGTAAGAGGACTTAGTTACTCAGATTTTGAAACACTCTATATATGAACAACAGGTCATTCTTACTGAGCTGCTCCCTACACAGCTCCCTAATGATTCCTTGGTCAGATCTCTGGTTGAAAATAAGAGTAGCTAACAAAGGGATAAAGTTACTCTGGTACAATCCTACTGTGTGTTTTAATATAATGTGCTAATACAGCATCCAGTGTTCCCACAGAATTACACCACTTCTCCAAGAAGGCCTGGCCAATATCTGATTGATTCTGGTCTGTGGGGACCAGCCCAGTTCAGTGTAATTTCCTGTCTTGTTGCTTTCTTGTCTATTAGAGAGGGTTTGGGTTTGTGGAAGTCAATAGGCTTATACATGCAAAATGGGAGGTTATTCCCTAGCAAGTTTCATTTGCATCCTTAATTTATGGAAAATGCTGTTTTCTCCTCTGCACTTCTTTTTCTTTTTTTTTTTTTAAACTCTATTTAAACAAATACCTGTTTAAACATACCCCCCAAAGTATTCATACAGGAGCAGGTATAAATTAATGTGAGGATGCTGGAGATGTTTAACATGTGCATAGCCAGGGTCTGCTATTTAGGACATTATTAGCACTTGAGTGTTACATAAATGGAGTCCTATTTGTCTCAGCAGAATCATTAAAGTTATGATTTATCCTAAAATGGACACTAATGTTCTATTTAATCATAACAGTTATTTAAGCCTCTTACAATCTATTTCCTTTCACCCTGTGAACTTTGGAAAGACAGTAGTTAATGGTGTACAATAGGATAACTTTTTAAGGAATATGCTTCTAATATTTCCCTCACTCTTACAGAAATTGAAGCAAACTGAAGAAACAAAAGAAGATTCCCAGAACAGAGTATCTAAAATTTCCCTGGAGTCTCTCAATAAATTTAACAGCAATAATGTACTTTTATTAGAAAAAGAGAAGAACTGTCTGAACAAGGTTGAAGGACAAAAGGAAGAAAGTGGAAAGAAAGAAGCAGCTTCCTTGAGCAGCTCTGGTCGGCAGGACGTGGACAATTTGGAGTCCTTGAGTGACTCCCTGTACGACAGCTTCTCCTCTTGTGCCAGCCAAGGCTCCAACGACGCTTAGGGGCACTTCCCAGTGGGGTGTGGCACGGAATGGAGCTGAAGGCGAGCGTGGAGTGAGGGGGGAGAGGAGACTGTGTTTGTAAATTCCGCCTCGGGCTCGCTGTGCTCACATCAGGGTGTTCTGAGCTCCCCCCACACAGCAATAAGGCAGGGCAGCATCACGGTGGTGCGTGGGACCCGACACACCCAACACAACAAATACACAGAATAAAGTCTTAATTTTGCACTTTTGTGAATATTTGTACAGTTGTAAATACCTTGGGAAAATATATTTGTAGGGATACATGACAGCAATAAATATTAAATTGGTGCTATGCTCCTGTAATGGCAGATTACTAACTTAAAGAAATCGGTGTTAATATTAACAAGAAAAGCTAGTAGATTTTTTAAGAAGAGTTATAATTGTCTTAGTCTTAAAACTGTATGTAAAAACACTGCATTACCATAAACCCCAGCCTGCCAGATTGTCTCTAATAAACTTTCATGGACTCCCTTTTAGAAAGCTTTTTTTTTTTTTTTTTCCTTTTAGTGCAATTCCATACAGGTATTCTAGGGAAACATGCATTTCAGTTATTACAACTCCACAACAGGTGTCTTATTTCAAAAGGGTTTTGACTTTTGACATGGCAAGAAAATGAATAGATTAAAAGGCCTGATACTGCTGGCATTGGCTTCATCAATCATGCACATAACTCTTTGAAAGATCAGGGTCAAAGCAATTCACTGCTGACACAAACAGGAGTCTTGTAGGAATGAGAACCACATAAACCTCCCTGTACTTCTGACTGCAACGTGGCTTTTCAACTTCCACTTCCTCTGTACTCATTTCCCATCAAATTATGAATGTACCATACTCTCTTATCTTTTCTAGTCTCTGATTGGTCTTAGGTAAACTCCAAACACTAAAATTATTTTTTCAAAAACAAAACAACTTCTGTTTGTGACACACTAAGATGTTGGTGCTAACCAGTACTAGTTCAAACATATCTTGGAGCAGGGGGATTGGCTTGTATTGGGTGTTTTTGTTTTTTTCTACAAAGGTTGTTTATATGTAAGGGAAAGTCTATTTCAAAGGTTCTGTGTATTTTTTCTAGATGTGAAGTATTTATAACTGCTTTTTGTACAGCAATTGTAAACTAGATATATTTGGGGTATTTCTAGACTCTACAGTTTCTTTAGCACATGCTTGTTAATCTTTGAAATATTGTATGATCAGTGTTAATATTTTGTGCAATTTGTTATATTTTAAGTCATTTCTGCCGTAAACTTGCATCGTCTTTTTCAACTTTTAAGAAATTTTCATTGAAACGTCTTTCGTAAATAAAACTTCTCTTGCCTACCTGTGCCTGCTGAGGGGTTTTGGGAAGGGGATGCTGTGACAGCTTGGGCGTGCAGGGCTGGGATCAGGGGACTCCCACCGAGCGGCCCCGCTCCGCGAGAGCGCACGGGCAGGCGGCGTTCGGGGAGTTCGTGACACGGGGCTGTTAAACAGCGATTTAAGATTGATGAACTCTTCCTTGGAGTAGAGCTGTAAAACGATCACCGGGAAATACCGCGGTTACCCGGAGAGGAGACGAGCCGCTCCCTGGGGCTGGCGGCTACAGAGACGCTCCCAGCGCGGACAACGCGGGCGCAGCACCCCCGGCTGTCCCTGCCCTTCCCTCCCCACGGGCGGGCTCTGCCCAGCCCCCGACGGCTCCTCGCTGCTCCCGCCGCCTCATCCCACCCCATCGCACCCCATCCCTCCGCTACCTCCTGCTACCTCCTGCCGCCTCATCCCACCCCATCCCGCTCCTCCGCCAGCTCCTGCCGTCTCATCCCACTCCT